>CM071932.1:9089286-9292585 GCA_016081115.2 Rehmannia glutinosa | reverse complement strand
GATTCATAAATCTATCGATTCTATGATACCCTAGGTTGTGCTATTCTATGGCCGGCGTTCAATTACCTCTCTCTCGAGCGTCAAATCGGACACACCAAACAATCTAAATTATTGATCGATAATCCAGATGCAATCAAATCAAATAGCACAAATAGATTAAATAATATGCAGGTTTCATAAACTGAAAATCAAAACATAGGTTCAAACGTAAATTGCATCAATCCCCTAGAAAGATGGGTTTAGCTATTAATGGACGTATAAAAACTCGTGAAGAAATAATTATACATCTCAAGAAATCGACAAAGAAAAACAAAGAAAGAATTAAGAAGAAAAGAGAAGGAATTCTCTCTGTGTCCAAACGAGAAGTGCCTCCAATTGCCGTCCCGAACCGTAGCTCTGTGTCTCTTGCCTTGCGTTGTGCTCAAAATAATGTCCGCCCTCTTGTTTGTACGTGCGTTCTTATATTTATAATCTCGAAACTCTCGAAAATCCGTCGAAAAGCCCATGAAATAAAAGCCCGTTCATTACATTTTTTGCCTGACGGACCGTTGGCTCCCAATCTCGCGTGGCAGCAGCTAGCCGTCTTGCCGCTCGTCGTCTACCCGCTCATCGCGTCTTGGCGCTTGGCTTTAAGAAGCAGCTGCAGCCGCGCCCGCTCATCACACTTATTGTTTGATAAATGATTTTATCATGATTTTGATGATTTTGTTTTTATACCAAAACAATGTTTTTAAAGGTTGTCCAAATACTCCTAAATGATTTAAAATGGTTTTAATATTTTCCGGAGTATTTCTACAAGTTTATTTTCGATATAAATTGGACAACACTTTTGATGATTTTGTGTTAATGTGTTTTTACACAAAAACAATGGTTCTAAAATATTGTCCTAATACTCCCGATCGGTCTAAAATATTTTTACTATTTTTTGGAGTATTTCTTGTGGTTTATTTTCGATATAAAATTGGATAACACTTTTGTTTTGAGGTCAACCGGTCGCCGTATAGGGCAACCCGTACCTGAAAGTTGAGGAAAACAGAAAACTTCATGTTTGCAGAAAATGGTCAGGGCAACCGGTCGCCCTATAGGGCAACCGGTGCCGTCGACCGGTCGACCCCTTGGGCGACCGGTACCTGGGAGCAAAAATTGAAACAGAACGTTTTCTTTCTTCCAAACCCATGAGGGGGACCGGTTGAGGCATAGGTCGACCGGCCGAGGTAGACGTCGACGGCCGCCTGTGTAAATGTTGATACGTTTTTTCAAAGTCTATTTCGTGCGACCGGTCGCCCTAATGTTTGACAAAGAAAATTCTAACCGTTGTGCGTGACATGACTTTTCCCTAAATTGTGGGATTGATTTCTAACAGCTATAATCTTGATTTTAATTGCAATTTTTGTAGATATCGATTCCAAGAGGAGCCTATCAAGTATCAATCATCTCCTATAAATAGAGGAAGATTTGAAGCACAACTATATGAGAGAAAACTACAACACAACAAGATACACTCAAGAATACACTTGTGCTTACATTGTCATATTTCTTGTTGTAATTTGCCTAGCTATTCACTTTCACATTCTTGAGGTGTAGGCTATTCTTGATTACACTTGCACTCTATTGTATTATCAATTATCGAGTTGTAATCTTGAATTTGGGTAATCATTCAACACAAGATATCCTTGTGAGTGTTCTTGTGGTAAGAACACACTTGGGTGATCTAGGTGATAGGTGTAAGAAGATTGTGGTAATCTTCTTGTTGAGGTGTTGAAGAGTGTGGTGCTCTTCAAGGGTGAAGATTGTGGTAATCTTCACAAGGTGCCGTTTGGAGATTGTGGTAATCTTCAAGTGAGATTGTGGTAATCTCAAAGGTGGTGTCGAAGAAGAGTGTGGTGCTCTTCAAGTTGTTGTAAGTTGAATTTGTATTAATTTTGGTAATTAATAAAATTCTTTTTCTTTTCGAAATCCATCCCGGATATACTGGGGTGGTAGAGGATTAGGCCCTAGGTGGGTTGAACCTCTTTAAATCGTCGTGTGTTGTTTACATTCCGCACCTTTGTTATTATCTTTGAGCTTTTGGTTCGAAAAAGAGGGCGAAATTGAAAAGATGGAGATAATCTATTCACCCCCCCTACAGATTATCGTAGCGCTTGACTTACACTTTATCTGGGCGCGCCACACGTTGAATACATTGCTCGCCCTTCATTCTTGTGGGTACAGTAGCGTATGAGCTGCACTGTGCCGCCCCGCTTTGTGCCATTCTATTTTGCTATAGTTGGGCGCGCAGCCTCTTGTGTATGGACGCCGCAGTCTTCCCTTCCCTGCGTCCATCTTTTTCGTTTTTGACCCCGCGCTGCAGCGGGTTTTTATGACTACGGCGCTCGTTCTCAGTCGATAATTTTCTATTTTTTCGCTTCTAAAATGTGATCTTCACCGTCCAAACATGTTTTTCACCATTTTTGCTCAATTTTGGCTACCAAGACCAGTCCCGATTCTCAAACGAGAAAAAATGACACAAACGACACTAAAATACTCGAAAACACCGCAAAATCCTAGTCTAGAATATTCAATACATTGGTATAAAACCAACTTAACAAACACCCCAAACTTAGACGTTTGCTTGTCCTCAAGCAATTACAGACTCTAAAAATCAACAAACATAGAGGAAACAAAAAATAAAGATGACTGACTCAACAGACTAACTACAAAACTTCACAACCAGTGGCGGATCCAAGAATTAGTAGTAGGCTGGGCAAAAAAGTAAAAATATCACTACAATAAAAAAATGGGTTGCAATTGTAATTAATTATAAGATGGCGTTCTTGGGTTTTGGCTTAAATTTTGGGGTGAACTAATTATTGATAATATAAATTATAGTATTTGAAATGAACTTTTTGAGAAGTGCACTGGGCTCAAGCCCAATTTTGCACCATGTAGATCCGCCCATGTTCACAACCAAACTCATTCGTCAAATTTCGTTTCACTATCAATCAATTACGTATTTTCACAATGTGATCATGAAGGTGGAATGTTCATGCTAATCCCGTTTTCATCATCCAGATAGATTCACGTAATCAAGTGTTTTCAAAATGATCCACTTTTTTATTATAGAGATGAGATGCTTACCGGACTCCATAGACTTGTCTTTCACACTAATCTCCACTAATGTAGGCTAATGTAACACAAGGATCAATAGGACTTTTAAAGCTTGTAATGTGGGCTTAGGGTAAGGTAGGAAAATATAGGAATAAGTGGCTCAAATCACCCAAACACACAATTATTACTTCAAATCACCAATTAGCAACTACCCTTCACTTTTTGACCTCCCCAATGTTTATGAACCTTCAATCCCACTGATTTTTCTTATTTTTTTTCAACACATTTTTTTTCGGGACCCCCAAACTTATTCTGTTGCATACATGGGGTTTCATATTTTCTTTTCTCGGGCAACTTCATTCAATTAAATACATACCCTTCTCAACCTTCAACATTTTTCTATACTTTCTGTGTATGAGTGATGGGTAATTAGGATTTTCACATTTAGGCTATGGGTATTAGATTGGTTGCCAAAGAAACGGGTTTATAAGGCTCAAAGGGGACACTAGGGAAAATATAATACAAAGGTAGGCATTTTAGGCTCTAGCTTGTTCAAAGATGGCCTAAATCACTTCCTTAATGTTACTTCACCTAGGATTTCGCCTCGACTAGTGATCAGACAAGTTCTAGAATCCGGTGGAATCATAAAAGAAACACTCAATCGCATAAACCATCCCCAAATAAATCAACAGAGTTAAGCACATAGATGGAATTGATGGGAAGAAGAATAAATCATACTTCAAACACATGCTCTCTTGACCGTTCAACTCATATTCAACAAATTAACTTAGTCATGCAGTTTCACAGTTTTACATACGCCCCGACTCGACTCTAGACTCTTTTTTCGCTTTTTTTTCTCTTTTTGTTTTTTTTTGTTTTGTTTTTTACTCAAGACTCGACTCGATGAATAAAAACAGACTACACCCCCCCAAACTTAAAACGACATTGTCCCCAATGGAGAGGTGGGAAAAAAATGACTTTCCTAGTAGCCGAGGAGCGAAGGCTCCTTAAGTCATGTGGTATTACTACGTGTAGGAGGTGTCTTGTATAAGTTCACAATGCATCCTGGTGCACAAGCTCGTGGGTGTTGTATGCTTCTGAGGTATGGTCTTGTTCGTCCCATTCGCCTTGGCCCAGCCCCTTTTTGGCTTCACATCCTTGCAACCTAGCAAGGTAAACAAGAAAACAAAACTCGTGGAACCATGGAATTCGGTTATGGGTGAGAACTCGAAAATCAAAGCATATACATAATGCACCCAAGTAAAAAATATAGTGCCATGTCAAAAAGATAAGCATGAATATACAAGATAGCACTAAACAATGTGAAATTGTCATTGGGGCATTTTATCAAACACCTTATATGCATGAATTTGGGCAAAGATAGTGAATGCAATGGATAACTCAATTTAATCCCAAAAATCAGCACCAAGCCTAATTCTTGCATGAACAACCAATCCACAATCGACAAATCAACAACAATTATCTGAGCACTACTATAATCCAATCACACAACAATCACAAGATGGGGAAACCATGGGATGGGGTTTGGAAGTTACAAACTTACCAAATAATGAGTGGATGAGATGAAGATGGTGTGTGTGGTGTTAGAGTGCTCCTTTGTGAAGATGGCGTAGGATATGTGGAATTTGCACAAAAAAGAGGGGAGGGGTGTGATGCAACTTACTATTCCTAAGAATGCAAAAAAAAAATCAGAAAAAACAAAAACAACTACTAAACTAAATTAATACTAAGAAAGTAATAAAAAGGGCTTGGGTTGCCTCCCAAGAAGCGCTAAGTTTACAGTCTTCAGCCAGACTATGTCAGATTATCCTCAAGTTCGGGCTCCAATAGGCATGTTATCCACATTTCCCTTATAGACTTCCCAACCTCCAATGTCTTCAGCTATATTCCCAACCATCTGTTTACCATCATTTAATTCAAATTTTAGCCTGTTAGTTGGATGGATGGTGAACACGACTTTCTCCTGATTTACCCGCAGAGTTGGCTCTCCTGTTTCTACATCGATCAAAGCCCGTGCTGTAGCTAAAAATGGCCGCCCAAAGATGATAAGTATTTTCTTGACCTCGTTCGCGTCCAACACTGCAAAATCCACAGGAAAAACAAATTTATTAATTCTTACCAATACGTCTTCAATGATTCCCCACGGATAGGCGATGGATCGATCAGTGAACTGCAAAGTGATATTGGACGGCTTCACCTCCCCGAGCCCAAACTTCGTCACATCAGAAATAGATATAAGATTCACATTGGACCCAAGATCACAAAGTGATTTCTCAAAGAAAACTCCTCCAATAGTACAAGGAATAGTAAAACTCCCTGGATCCTTCATTTTTTTGAGGTAGTTTACTCTGGACTATTGCACTACATTCCTCTGTCAAATAGACAGTCTCAAAATCTTCCAACTTCATTTTCTTCCATTCCTTTGGTTTCGCATAAACAGGTGATTCTTCGGGGCCAGGCTGAATTTTTGCTTCCTTTTTCACGTAAACTGCATTGCAATGCTCTCTCGGATTAACCTCTGTATCACTTGGGAACTTTCCCTTCTGTTGCAATGAATTCACGGTTGTAGCCAACTGACCCATTTGTGTCTCGATCGACCTAATGTGCATCTCCATTGTGCTCATCTTAGTATTCAGACCATCAATCTGCGCCTCACTCCTATTCATTCAATTCCTGGTCTCTCCGATGAATGAGCCGAGCATCTCCTCAAGCGACTGCTTCTTTTCACCCCCGAGTGTATTGGAACTGGGTGGGTTTGGATAACCCGGAGGTGGATTCAATACGTTCCTATTGTTGCTATAAGAGAGATTCTCATGATTGCGAAGTCCCGGGTGGTAGTGAGTTGGTAATTGATTACCTCTGTTATTAAAATCCCAGTTATTCACATAATTGACTTGCTCGGCCTCGTGAGTGGCGGATGCGTGAACGGCTGCAGGTGGAAGTGCGGCTTGCTGTGGTGTGCCGCCGGTATTCATGATTGCTAATTGCTTTGCCAGACTCGAGATTTGAGCTGCCAAAGCTGACATTGTATCCAGCTCAAGAACACCGGCAACTGGCTTCGGTGCTGACCTCTCATAGGGCCATTGATAGCTGTTTGTGGCCATTTTTTCAAGTAGAAGTAAGGCCTCAGTCGGTGTTTTAGCCATCAATGTACCTCCTGATGCCGCATCTAGTATCGTCCTCGTATGCCCATTCAACCCATTGTAGAAATACTGAACTCTCTGCCAGACTGCATAGCCACGTTGTGGGCATCTTCGCAACAGATCTTTAAATCGCTCCCAAACTTCGTATAACGACTCAAAATCAATCTGTTGGAATTGGGCTATCTCGCTCTTTAGTTGGAGTGTCTTCTTGGGAGGGAAGAATTTTGCTAAAAACTTTTGAGTCGGATCATCCCACTCGTAATACTCCCGGGGCGAACGCTCGTAACACCCTTTGCTGGCCTTATCCCGGAGTGAAAACGGGAAAAACCTCAATCGAATGGCCTCATCGGTCCACACCATTCATCTTGATGGTGTCGCAAAATTCCAAGAATGTGGCCAAATGTGTATTCGGATCATCCACTAGACTCCCCCAAACCGATTCTCAATTTGAACCATGCTTATGAGGCCTGGTTTCAATTCGAAATTATTTGCATTTATGGTGGCGCACAATTCCGGAGTAATTGGTTCACGGTCGGCAGAAAGTAATCCGGATTGCCCTTTTCGGTGCCTCGCCGTGTGGTGGCACATTCACGACCGGTTTCGTTATTCTCATTGTCTTATTCTTCTGCCATTGCTCGAGAATCTGCTCGCTTTGTTGTTCGGATTGCTCGAAGTGTCCTTTCAATCTCTGGATCAAAAGGAAGCAAATTAATATCTTTGGAATCTCGCATAAACAGATAAGTCAAATGAGAAAAATGAAATTATAATTCCTATACTAGTCTAGATTAGGATTAAGACTATGTTGTAATAGTATTAGTTTAAAATAGGATAAAATAATCCCCGACAATGGCGCCAAAAACTTGATCTCAAAATTCTTACCCCAAGCGTACAGTGTCAGTTTTAGTATAGGTTTTGAAAGTAGGGTTATCGCCTCCACAGGGATTGTTATCGAATTTTATACTAAGTACAATAATTAGAATAGCTTAACTCTATCTAGAAATCGAAAAGAGATGATGAATTATTAAACTAAAAATAAAACTAAAAATAAGCAATTAATTGGTTCAGACAAATTATAAAACACTTAAAATATGAATTCTAGAGGGTTGATTTCACCTAGTTATCCCCTATGTTTTCAATCCAGTTCATTAATCACAAGTTATTAATCTATAAGCCAATATTCCTATCGTTTATCACTTCTTCTCTCGAGTGCAAAGTGATTCTAGGTTCCAATTTCTGATTTCGATTCTCTATAAAAATCATAAATTAAACCCTAATACACTCAATGAATATTCTATCACATGCTTCAAAATATTCATAAATCTGTCGATTCTATAAAACCCTAGGTTGTGCTATTCTATGGCCAGGCGTTCAATTATCTCTCTCGAGCGTCAAATCAAACACACCAAACAATCTAAAGAAATTGATCAGATAATCCAGACCCAATCAAATCAAATAACACAAATAGATTAAATAATATGCGA
Organism: Rehmannia glutinosa; assembly: GCA_016081115.2. Taxonomy (NCBI): domain Eukaryota; kingdom Viridiplantae; phylum Streptophyta; class Magnoliopsida; order Lamiales; family Orobanchaceae; genus Rehmannia; species Rehmannia glutinosa. The sequence goes on along the minus strand of CM071932.1, from coordinate 9,284,853 downwards.
GTTTCATAAACTGAAAATCAAAACATAGGTTCAAACGTAAGTTACATCAATCCCCTAGAAAGATTGGTTTAGCTATTAATGGACGTATAAAAACTCGTGAAGAAATAATTATACATCTCAAGAAATCGACAAAGAAAAACAAAGAAAGAATTGAGAAGAAAAGAGAAGGAATTCTCTCTATGTCCAGACGAGAAGTGCCTCCAATTGCCGTCCCGAACCGTAGCTCTTGTCTCTTGCCTTGTGTTGTGCTCAAAATAATGTCCACTCTCTTGTTTATACGTGCGTTCTTATATTTATAATCTCGAAACCCTCGAAAATCCGTCGATAAGCCCACGAAATAAAAGCCCATGTTCAGCCTTGTTTTCCTCCCGGCGCGCTGGCCCCGATCAATCAAGACGACAAAGAACGCTGGCCGATCAGTGCTGCTCATTTCGTCTTTGCGCAGCTTGGCTTTTGCTGCGCCCGCTCATCACACTTATCTCTGCTTTGCTTTGCCGCACGCCTGAATACATTGCGCTGCCGTCCTTCATCGCTGTGCTGCAGTGCTCGATGATGGCGTTGCAGCGCGCCCCACTTTGTGCCATTCCCTGCTGCTATAGTTGGGGCGCTACAGCCCTTGTGTATGGGCGCCGCAACGCTTCCCTTCCCCTACGCCACTGTTCAGTTTTTCGACCCGTGACTGCACAAGGGCGCGGGGGTTTTAGCTTGACGCGGGGCGTTCGTTCGGTCGATAATTTTTCATTTTTTCACTTCTAAAATGTGATCTTCACCGTCCAAACACGTTTTTCACCATTTTTGCTCAATTTCGGCTACCAAGACCAGTCCCGATTCTCAAACGACAACAAATGATACAAACTCGATTCAAACGACACTAAAATACTCGAAAACACCGCAAAATCCTAGTCTAGAATATTCAATAGATTGGTATAAAACCAACTTAACATAATCCAAACCCTAAGCGAAGAAAAGGCGGAGAAGGACCTTCAAATGTTCGCTAAGACGAGGCCGAGCAACGGGAAATTAAAGCTACCCAAAGGAATGTGGCTCAAGAACACGATGAGAATCAAAATCCCTAACTTACCCAGGCCCAAATTGCCGAGCTCCGCGGCACTATCTCGCTCGACAATGCCCGTTGGGCCAAGAGTAAGAAATCTCTTATTCCTCAAGCTCCCCGTCTCACAAATGTGTTTAATTTTGTCAATAAATATGCGAAGTATTATTATGACAATTTGAACTTAGGAAATAAATTGATTGGCCGTACTAAGACATGTCGATTTGGTACTTTTTCGGGAGAATATCCGACTATTAAGGGATTTTTTGAGCATCAAGGATGGATGTATTTATGGGAGCATCCGTTTGTTTTGTATGATGACAGTGTGATTTTACATTTCTATGCGAATTTATGGATTGAGTATGAAGATCAAAGAAAGCCCGTTACTATGAATTCATTTGTTGAATGTCGTCACTTTAAGTGGACTCCGAATGATATATGTCGGTTATTGCATGTTCGGGAAGGAGGATGAGATTACTTTGGTTGCACTCATTGGAATGATGATATGTTTGGTGTCTCGTTGGAAGAAATTAAGATTTATTTGGGTGTATGGTCGAAGTATTCATTGTTGTCTATGACTCTTGAGCATAGAATTATTTCTACAATTGTAGCTTATTGCATTTGTGGAAAATCTGTGAAATTGCCGAGCAATATGGATTTCTTCTTTACACACAAAATCGCAAAAAGGAAATTGCTCAATTTTGGTGCTATTTTAATTCAATGCATCATTGAGTCGATCACGCAGGGTACTAAGAAGTTTGCTATGGGAAATTGAATTTGCAAACTTCTCTTGCATTAGGGTTTACCGTCATCAGAGTTTAATTCGGAAGTTATTCAAGATTACTTTGATATCGACAATATTTTGCAAATTGTTCGAATGCGTAATAGTATGCCTATTCACCCTACAAAGACGGCAAGAGGGAGACACCAAGGATCATCATCCCAAAATCCCGATGATATCTTTGATGATGAGGAAGCCGTAAGATTGGCTTCGGGTGAAGAACAAGGCAATTCGGAGGGTAATACCGGTGCCCAAACTTCTCGGGGATCTTTTCAAGCCCAACTGACGAACAAAGGCTCTACCATGATGCTCGTTATGAGGCTTTAAGCCAAGAAAATTCAAAGTTAAAGAAGTCGGTTGGAAAGTTGAAGAAGTTCATCAAAGACCTCCTCCCTAACGCTTGCTTCTCTTCCGATGAAGAGTGACGCCTTTATTGCTCTATCATGCTTTATCCTCGTGTCTTTTATTTAAATGTTGTAATGAACTATTTTAACTATTTCTCCTATCTTGCTAATGAAATTTGGTTATTTGTTTTCTAAGGGAATGAACTAGCAAGAGAACTAGTAGCAAGTGATTGCTTATGACTCGTATTGACTATGGTTTTGATGAAGTATTTGATGATAAAAATGCTCTTATTTGTGCATGATGGCATTGTTTGATGTTTAGGTTGGTTATTGGTGAAGTACTTGATGGTAAAAATGCTTCTTTCATTTTTGCTTAGTGGCATTTGTAATATCTTTCTTATATTGCTTAGTTGGATAGATTTATCTCAATTGGGTTGAACCCTTGAGAATATGTTCATATCTTGATATTTTGATGAAATTCATGTATCTATGAGATGTTTATGTTGTTGGTTGAATGATGGTTTGTTGCATTTGGGGATGAAAAATTTGGCTTGGCTATTTTTACAAAGGGCTATATACATCTTCTTTATTATTTGACGCCCGCCAAGTGTTCGATAAAAGGTTTCAAAGAAAAATTCATCACCCACATGATTCTCTCAATTTCAAAAGGCTTCTATATTTATGGAAATCATGATTTGCAAATCAAACGAGCTTTTACAAACCTTTACAAGTCACGTGATCAACTATTCCCTTAGCTTTTGGAATTTGAAGCTCAATGATCTAAAGCTCGATAAATCGGTAAAATTGCGCACTTTGATATGATAATATGATGTTTTTATCGTGCCAGCATTCTTTTTGATGATTCCAAAGGGGGAGAAACAGGTTATAAGCTCATTAGCTCAAAGAAGCTAAAATAAGCTCACGAAAGAAGCTATAAGCTATGGCTCTTTAAAGCCAAAAGCTATGGATATAAACTAGTCCATTGGATATATCTTGGACTTGTGATACTTGTTTTATGGTTGTCTTTGACAGGGGGAGCTTCTAAGCTCGTGATTCTTTTGGTTACATTGTAAAAGCTCGAGCTTTTAGCTTTTGTATGGTTGCTTATTTACTCATCTTGATGTGCATGTGTATGGTGTGGTCGACCAGGTCGACCACAGTCAACCGGTGCAGGCCTCGGTGACTGCTTTTTTCTCTGTATTGCTTTACAATATGTCCACTTGAGTCCAACACATGGTTGACCGGTCGGACCCCCCGTCGACCGGTCGCCCTGTGTAAAAATGAGATTTTACTTTTCAACGTCTATTTCTACGCGACCGGTCGCCCTACCATTTTGACAGCAAAATTCTAGTCGTTGACAACAGACACTTCTTCCTTAATTTGTGGGATTGATTTCTAACAACTACATTGTTGATTTTAATTGTATTTTTTTGTAGATTTTCAATCCCCAAGAGAAGCCTATCCATGATCAATCATCTCCTATAAATAGAGGAAGTTTTGGAGCAACAAGTGAACCAATTGAGATACAACACAACAAGAGACACTCAAAGGAAATACTTGTTCTTTCATTGTCTATATTCTTGTTGTAATAGACTAAGGTCTTACAGTTTCACATCTTGAGGTCTAGGCTTTATTTCTTGATTACACTTGCACTATAAATTGTATTATTCATTATCGAGTTGTAATCTTGAATTTGTGGTCATCATTCAACACAAGATATCCTTGTGAGTGTTCTTGTGGTAAGAACACACTTGGGTGATCTAGGTGTTAGGTACAAGAAGATTGTGGTAATCTTCTTATTAAAGAGTGTGGTGCTCTTTGAGGTGTTGAAGAATTTGGTGTTCTTCAGAGTTGGAAGATAGTGGTAATCTTCACAAGGTGCCGTTGAAGATTGTGGTAATCTTCAATAGAGATTGTGGTAATCTCCAAAGAAGGTGTTGTAAGGTGATGTTGTATTAATTGTGGTAATTAATAAAATCTTTTTCTTTTTGAAATCCATCCCGGAGATACTGGGGTGGTAGAGGACTAGGCCCTAGGTGGGTTGAACCTCTATAAATCGATGCATGTTATTTACTTCCCGTATTCATTCTTGTCTTGGCTTGTTTGATTCGAAAAAGAGGGCATAATCGAGAAAACGGAGATAATCTATTCACCCCCTCTAGATTATCGTAGCCACTTAGACTTACAGGACGCCCATCCCCTAGGGCAGAGAAGGACATTACCATTGCTGCGTAGAAGAGGGGTTTGCCCCTGAAGAAGTTCACCTGACCCGGAAAGCCATCCAAGCTCTGTTGGACGAAGCTGCCCGGAATATTTTGAAGAATCAAGCTGTGGCCAGAGCCTCAGGGAGACCGCCCTGGGATCCACCCACCATTGAAGACCTGACTTGAAAGGTCAAGGAAGAAGAATAAAAGAATGCATCATGAATCATGAAGAGCCGCCACAAGCTAAAGAATCCCAAGTTGTTGGCTGTGGAGCTGGGGAACAGCAAGAAGAACTATCACATTGAAGATGAGAGGCTAGCCCCCTCTCTCCAGTGATATCTCGCACTCACGGAGAGAAGGGGCTCCCTCTCGGGGGAGTCCCCGTAAAAATAATCTCTCCAATGATATTTCGCGCTCCTGGAGAAGAGGGGCTCCCTCTCGGGGAAGTCCCCATAAATCAATCTCTCCAGTGATGCTTCGCATTCCCAGAGATAAGGGGCTTCCTCTGGGGGGAGTCCTTGTAAAAATCAATCTCTCCAGTGATGCTTCGTGCACCCGAAGAGGATGGGCTCCCTCTTGGGAAAGTCCCCGTAAAATTAATCTCTCTAGTGATGTTTTGAGCTCCCAGGGAGGAGGGGCTCGGGAGTCCCCGTAAAAATCAAACTCCCTAGTGATGCTTCGCACTCCCGGAGAGGAGGGACTCCTTTAGAGGGAGCCTTGTAAATATATCTCTCCGGTGATGTTTCGCGCTCTTGGAGAGGAGGGGCTCTCTCACAGGGTAGTCCTCGTAAATAAACCTCTCTAGTGATGCTACGTTTTTCCGGAGATGAGGGGCTTCCTCATGGAGGAGCCTCCGTAAATAAATATCTCCAGTGATGCTACGCACTCCCAGAGGGAGGGGCTTCCTCACAAGGGAGCCCCCGTAAATAAACCTCTCCAGTGATGCTATGGGCTCCCAGAGGGGAGGGGCTTCCTAATGGGGAAGTCCCCGTATATAAACCTCTCCAGAGATGTTATGCACTCCCGCAGAGGAGGAGATCCCTCACGGGGAAATTCCCATAAATAAATATCTCCAGTGATGCTACGCGCTCCCAGAGAAGAGGCGCTCTTTCACGGGGGAGTCCTCGCAAATTAAACCCGGAAGGGAGGTATCACCTCATTAGGGGGTCAGTAAATTTTCCTTCTCCAGCCAAGACCCAGGAGGAAGGGGTCTCCTCACGAGGATCCCCGTAAATTCTTCTCCAGGATCAAAATGTTCAAGAAAAAGAAAGATGAAAATACTAACATGTGTGGGGAAGAGATACAAATGATAAAGCATACAAGTATCTCCGGCCACTCCGGAAGAATTAAAGCTTCCTTCCAAAAGGAAAGGTTCATCTCTACACAAATAAATAACAAGTCCCCATGGACAAGAAATCAGAAGCTAAACTCCAGAGAAGACGGAGGAACGCAGAAATGAAGAAAGGCCGGAATCCAAAATTTGGCTCGAAGAAGGGAAAAAGTCTGAAAAAGACGGAGAAAAACCCAAGGAAAGAAGGACCAGGGGCTTGGATCGCCCTCCTCTGCACAGGGGGCGCCCTTAGAGGCACCCCACAACGCCCTTGTCCACTCCGGGGAGTCAACAATCTCTCTTCACCTCAACTCTCACCTCAACATTCAAGAAATTTTTCTAAGTCTTCTACAAAGCAAAATTTTCAAAATTAAAGAGTAGAGAGAGAAACATTACCTTTGGAAGACATGGTCAAAGGCTCTCCTTTCAAGTGTACTTATGCAAAAACGGCCAAAGATTCCTCAAAGGAAAGACAAAATGTACAACGAGACAAGCCAGACATTGTACCAGTTTAGCCCCCACACTGCTTCATCCCTCCGCAGCACTGGAGCTGGGGGGGCTTATGTTGGGAGAAAAACGACATTTGATTAATTAATATATAATTCAGTTTATATATTTATTTAGTATTAATTGCCCAATGCGCTCTCAATAAAATAGCCTAGTCCAAAGGTGTCCGGGACTGATCCATATGCCGGTTTCTCTTACGTGGACTGGCCCATAGGCCGATTCTCCTACACGGCCCACCTAACTCATCTCCTATGTCTAAAAAGGTACCTCCTATTCATTTATAAGTTAATTAATTCATAATTCTCATACGCATTTAATTTAGTATTCAATTATTATTTTATTCTCTCGTTCATCGTCTTGACTTGAGCGTCGGAGGGACTCTCCCAGGACAACCTCGGGGCCCTCTAACGTTTTTGGCGTGTATGCAAGTTACCAGTTGAAGGATTTTTCGGTTTCGGAGAAGAAGGCTTGAAGACTTCTTCCTCGTGAAGAAATATTTCATCAACCCCGTTGACTTGAAGTGATATGCCCTAAAAAAAAAAGATCAATTTGTAATCATGTCGTATTATCGTGTCGGTCGCCGTTGTCAACACAAGTTTTCACCAACCTTACATTTCATAATTAATAAATAAAATGATCTATCAAAAAATTATACACTAATTTTTGGAGGGCACATTAATTGAACCAGTCATATTAAAAACAATATATAAATGTTTAATCATAATTACAAATGAGCACCTACCCATGTCACAAACAGGATTAATTAGAAAAGAAATTCAAAGCAAAAACCATTTAGACAGCTAGATGGGGTGGGCTGATATACCCATTCATTGAAGGGATTAATTAGAAACTATGATTTGATTAATTTCTCTACATATATTGTGGATGAGTAGGTCTCTGTATGGGGACCGATCTTACGGATCTATTCCGTAAGACGGATCCCCGTCCCGACCCGCCCGCGCCCAGCCCCCTTAACACTCCACCCCCGGCCTTAATTTAAACTGACAAGCACGTCCCCCGCCCACGCCTAGCTTGACCCGCCACCGCACCTCTTATTTAGAAAAAAGATTGGCTCCAGCGCGGAATTGAACTCGCGACCTTAATAGACTTAAGGTGGTGTTCTACCACTACACCACTAGTACTTATTGTACAATTTTAGTATAATAATTTATATAAACCCATTCATAAATACACATGGTAATTAAAAAATTTAAAAATGCCTATAAATGTAAAGGCTAAGAACCGAACCCAAGTCTATTAAAAAATCTTGATACATTATCTCAATAAATGGATACTTATAAAAGTGTTACTTTAATTACATCATATTTATTTTTTATTTTTCCTCTTTTTTTGTTCCTAGTTTATAACTTTATTAAGAAATATGATACTTTATCTCAACAAATGGATACTTTTACTTATAAAAGTGTTACTTTAACTATATCATATTTATTTTTTATTTTTTCTTCTTTCCTTCATTTCTAATTTGTGACTATATTAAAAAAAACATGATACTTTAAATCACGAAGGAAAAATAAATAAGACAGAGCTAAAATAACACTTTTATGAGTAAAAGTATCCATTTTTTGAGATAAAGTATCACGTTTTTATAAATAAATCACGAAGTATGAATTCAGAAAATAAATATGATAAAGTTAAAAGTACCACTTTTATGAGTAAAAATATCCATTTTTTGGGATAAAGTATCATGTTTTTTTTAATACAGTCGCATATTAGAAAATCATTAGATTGAAGTATCACAAATGTATCATATTTAACATCAAAAGTATAACTATTTCCAGCACAAGTATTAGTTTTCCAATGGTAAAAAACATTAGATATGAGACTAGAATGAGTACATCAAAAAAATTTATTTTTTGAATAATGTTCACCTTAAAACTATCACATTTCTTACTCAAAAGTATCACTATTTTCGGATAAAGTATTACTTTTTATTCAGAGAATTTAAAATTTTAAAATGCCATTGTCCATCATAAAAGTATCATATTTAATATCAAATGTATCACTATTTCCAGCATAAGTATCGGTTTTCAATGTAGAAAACATTAGCTATGAGACTAGAATGAGTATATCAAAAAAATTTATTTTTGAATATGTAAAAATTAAAATATCAATGTTCACCTTATTATTCAAAAGTATCACTATTTTCGGATAAAGTATCATTCCTATTCAGAGAATTTAAACTTTTAAAATGAAGGGATGATAATGGAGCTTTATATTCATGGTTATACTCATGGTTATAGTAAATATGCACAACAAGCACCAGTTGTCTAGTGGTAGAATAACACCTTATGTCTCCATAGACTCGCAGGTTTAATTCCCCACAAGCGCGTGGATTTTTTTTTTTAAATATAACGGGTGGGTGGGTGGGTAGGGGGTGGGTTGGGGGGTAGGTGGGTGTCTTTGAGCCGGGCGGGGTAGTGATGGGCTGGGCGTTGGGCGGGTCGCAGGTAGGATCCGTCTTACGGATCCTCCGTAAGACGGTCCTATACAAGTTGTTGCCATTGTGGATTATTCAAATAATGGACAATGGAGTACAAACATCTTGCATAATTTGACTCCAAAAATAAAAATAAAATGAAGTAAAGATTAACAAAAACTATGAATTCCATCAAAAAGAAAAAAGAAAAACAAAACTGCGAATTTAGAATAAATCGGAATATGGCCATGGGTGGATCCAGGGGGGGCGCCGCATCCCAAATTTTTTTATCTTATTTTTTCTGTGGAAAAAAAATAATATTTGTTTTTTAGGGAAAAAAATAGTTGGACTATGGGAAAAAAACTGGGCTATGGGTAGACGACCCGGTTGGCTCCGCCCCTGGATATGGCTCAAACTAAAATTACCATAACAAAAAAATTATAATACTAGGTTACAATACTAAATTATTGGTTAGTGCTTACAACATACATTAAATGACAAAAATGATTTTCTTATTAGAATAATTATTATAAATTAATAACGTCGCAAACTTAATATAGCAATAAAAACAATTTAATATAGCAATAAAAAGTTTTTGTTTATATTATCACTAAACATTATATTAATTTTTTTGATTTTATAGTAAATTCAATTTCTGATTACTAGGCGTACATGAAGGGTGGCAAGCTGGATGTTTCCAGACAGTCTGTCTAGGGTTGTCGTTGGCATTACAAATATAGATTAATGAAAAATGAAGGCATTATTTTGTAAATACACAAATTTATAGCAATTAAATAATTGAGTCCATTAATTAGAAGATAATGACATTTTACCCACCACCTGGATGGCAAGGAAAATAGTAGCAATTTTTTTTGGATTTGTAGGCCGACATATTTTGGAATTTGTTTATCTACCTAAAGAAAATAGTGTAGCAAGATTTTGAAGAAGTTTCAAAGAAATAAGGACATAACACCAACTTAAAGTATGGGAAAGTTGGAAATCTTTTGACAAAGATTATACAGCTCATTCATGAATTATTCCAAGTATTTGTTTGGCCAACTTTTGTACATGCCTTTTTCTTTTTTCATATTTTGGGTTATGTGTACGAGGGTCTTGTAGTGAAAGCAAAGACATGAAAAGTGATTGAGTAGAAGTGAATTGAAAATTCTTCTCATAAACGAATTGAATTGAGTCGAACGGAAAAAATGAAATATTTGGTTTCATTTCTTAAATTTCAATTTCCTTCTCCCAAGATTGTAATTTTGGGAATTTTTATTCTTCTAAAATACTAACTATTAATTACAATATTTAACTAGTCTAACAGTTCTTTATGTTTCTACTTTTTTTTATTTATTTTTTTGAGTAAAATGGGGGGAATTTAGGGATGGGATACATGTACTTGTATGTGATTGAACCCAAGTCATTCACCTTTATAACACATGTCTCAACCACTGGAGCACAAGGTTGATCCCTTTATATTTCTATTTAATAAAACAGATCAATATTAACAATACTTCTCAGACAAAAATAATAGTGTTGCTCATAGACTACCTTCTTTTACTTCTTTTTTTTCATCATCTTTTTGTTTGATGATTGAGGATTTCCCATATTGGGTTGATAAAATTGTATTTGCTGAACTTATCTACACTGCAATAAACGCTATACAATTTCTTTTTTTCTTTTTCTAAAAAAATCACTCTAATTAAATAATACAATATTGATAAGGCATTTATAATCGTAGATGTCATATTTATTTTTCCGTCAACACACACGTTTTCATTCTCACACCTTCATCAACCCTTTCTCCGAAACCCAAAGTACATTCTTTCAAAACAATTTTTCTAAAATAAACAGGAATTGAACCAAAATTGTTAACATGCATACTAAGTAAGGTTCTTTTTTTTTTTCTTGTAACTTTTTATTTCTCTGGAATAAGAAATTAATTAAGAGTTAAGGATTAAGCTGGCTACACGTTTAGGATAGGAGTAGTACTAATTTAACTTGATGAAATATTTGTGATTGAATTCATGATTTTTGTCTATTGCTGAAAAACGAATCAAATAATTACTTGATATTCAATTCAATATCGATCATTAAAAACTTGTTTGAACTCATTTCATCAACATAACGAACCAAATTTGAACACATTAATATGTTCGATAAGATGCAAAACTCGACTAGATTAGTAGAAAAATAATAAAATATGTGTAAATATATCAAACTACTCAAACTCGATTCATTCGGCTCAACTAAAATTCGAATCAATTAATAATCAAACCAAACTCATATACAATTTTTGAAGATTCATAAAAGATTAAACAACCTTGGACACTACGATGATGTTTGGTTTTAGTCAATTCGTTTACACCCTCTATTTTTTGTCATGTAATGAAGTAAAATAAGTTCAACGCTAGGGTCAATAAGGTAAATATATTGAACAATTACTAACGCGTACTTCATACAGATCAAGTCAAATTAACAAAAGCAATACAGCATAGAATCCTAGTCAACACGTTGGGGTTAATTACTACCACTTTAACAAAAGCAAGAGTAAATTTAAAGATATATTAATTAATCATCTAAAATAAGATAAATTAATTAAGATCAAGACCCATAATTTAATATTAATCTGAATTATTTAATTCTATCACAAAATTATTAATGAGGGCCTTCTCTTAATTCACACTACAAACGCACCAACACATCATGCCATGTTTATATGGAATCTCATCATTATTTCTTTTTCAAATTTTCTCTCTCTTATCTTTCTTTTATATATATCTTCACTTTACAGTCTTTTTTTGTCCATCTTCAAAGTTGAATACCTCACAAAAACCCATCTCACTCTCTCTCTAAATATTTCTCTCACTATAAACCAATGGCAGGCCTTAAGCTTTTGTTCCTCTTAGCACTCTTGGCCACCTCATGCATGGCGCAATCACCGGCAAGTGCACCTACGGTTTCCCCCACCGCCACTCCGACGCCAGCACCGGTGGCGCCGCCCACTCCGTCTCCAGCTCCGTCGTCCCCCGCTCCAACCCCAGGCCCCGTCGCCTCCCCCGGCCCCTCACCTGTCCCGTCGGAGACAACACCCTCCTCCGCCCCCGCCCCAGGCGTTGCCGCACCAACTTCACCTTCCCCCGCCGGCCTCAGTCCTGGTCCCGCCGCCGATGGTACGCCCGCCGACGGTTCAAACAACGGATTTGTGAGCAGGGCAGCCATTGGCGGCACCGTTCTCACGGCGGCGCTTGTGGCGGTGGCATTGATGTAGGTTTTCCACGTGGAGGGGTAGATCTGTACTTGTTGATGAACGGATAAGGATTTGTTTTGTTCTTTTGTTGGGGGTGTAGTAGTCTTTTCACTGTTTTTTGGTACATTTGTTTGTGTTTATTTGATTTTTATTTCTAGAGTGGGATCATTTGTTTGATTGTTATACTTATTTGGGTGATACATGACTCTTGGATTTGGTGAGGATATTTCTATGATAGGGGAGTCACATGTACATGGTATCCATCAATAATAAATTCACTTCTTATTCTTTATTTAATGTGTTTTAAGAATTTCTTTTTTTTTATATATATAGTTGATTAATGATTAATGATTAATGATATACTATACATTCAAAAGTGTAATATATTTTTCTTAATTATGCACCGGACATATATTTAAAAATGAAAGTAACGATATGAAACACTAAATTGAGAATTGAAAATCATGTCTAAAATGTTATGGCCAACATTACAATTAAGGGTTGTATATCATTTCAATAAATTTTGACACCCACAAGCCTTAAACTTTGGAAGTGCATTTATATGAAATATGAGTAAATGGAGTTAGTTATGATGTGGTTTCTGAGTGGATCATGATGCACTTCCTTTGTCCCATATAATGTTCTATAATATGTAGTTTCTACTTTTGTTTGTCCTAACACTTGTCTCAGTACCTTACACAAATTATGGGTTTATCTCCCTCCTTAAATTTGGTTAATGGTATTGTCACGGAAAATGAGAAAATTAAACAACCGTTTATGCATTCTTAAATGGTGGTTCCATTAGAATTTTTCACTACACATTCCATTATTTATGTATCTTAAATATGGAAACTTACAAACTAAAACACAAATTGCTAATTTTATTGAAGTCTAAACATCTTTAAAAAAGGGCCACTCGGCAGCTAACATATTGGGGTCTAGCGCTCTAGGCGGAGTATGAAAAAGATAGTATGAATTAGAGCGGAGTATGAATAAGATTAGAGAGGTAATAGGAAGAAAAACGTGTATTAAATAGTGACTCCAAACCATCATTATACTATATATATACACATATATATTTGAAGGAAACATTAAGCTATATCTACAACATTATAAATGGACTTTTTTTTAACAAAAGATTTAGTGGGACATTTTGAGTTTGTGCAACTGCCCGCTTTTTGGGAAAAAAAGGTAATTTGTGAACAAAAAAAAAATCTTTATTTTTTAAAAATATAATGTATTGTAAAGATAAGACCAGCCCTCTTTATGGGAGGCAAAAAGTGTAATTATTGTAGAATATTGGCATTGGATGCCAATAAATAGCAGCTTTGTGTGGTCCACTGACTTGTGGTAATTCTCTATTAGTTCTATGCTCTAAACTTTTGCTCAAACCAATTTCAGAGATGGCAACATTTTCTTTTCCTATTAAAAATTGATTTTTTTTATAAAGTAAATAATTGATTTGGTAATCCATGACATCAATGCATTTGCTGGCAATAGAATCTGGCACATGAACCCACCGACTGTGCCGCTGCTCAAAAAATTAATAAAAAAAAGTTAAAGAGAAAAAGCGGATGAATCAGTGTTTCATCTCCTATTCCAACCGCGGTGTGGATGATTGAACCCTTACCATATTAGAACTGATTGCCGCTGCTGAAAAAGATTAATAAAAAGATTTAAAGAGAAAAAAGGGCTTTTTCTCTTAGTTTTTTGTTGGCAAGTAGTGATATTTTTATTATTCCTTTTCCGGGGAAAAACACACACACACAGATTTTTCTATGCTGCCTTTGAAATTAATCATGTAAACGTTCATGAAATGTGACAGCCGAATTTCTACTTAGGGCAAATTTGGTCCAAAAGGCTATTTTAATATTTTACTTATTTCTAAAATATTCTTTTAGGCAAAATATTTAATATACTTAAGATCAAGTATAAAATGGTATCAGAGCCTATGTCTTACTATTATTCATGAGAAAAATTTTAGAATTATGAATCCGTGATACAAGCTCTACATGTATTATTTTCTAATTATGGAAATACAAAAGCACATACAATTTGGATTTTGACTAATAAGATTGAAATTACCACTACTAAAATGTATAAAAACAAAATTGTCAAATCTTAAAAATTACGAAATTAAATTGTTATTTTTACTGAGAGGCAATATTATCACATGACTAAAAATACAACTTCGAAAGTTACACTATTTTTGCAACACTCCGCAATTTTCACAAATTTAAAATTGATAATACTAGTATAATAATCCATCTTTTATGGAGTTTGGGCCATTGGTAAAAGCTTTGGGCCTTGAACGTTTTTATGGCCCGTTGCTGCAAATGGGTCTTCTTCTTTTTTGTCTTACACAATTGCCCAACATTCTAGACACCGGTTTACACTCTTGGGTTTTTTTTTGACATTTTTATGCTCCCGCTTTCTTTTTTTTTTTGGATATTTTTACGTTTCCACCAATTTTTTCAGATTTTTTTATATAGTTGTTTTATGATTGTTTCAAACATGTTTCATCTAATAAAACTTTTAAGTGGAAATATAATTTTGTTTCCGATTAAATAACCAATTTTATACTCGAACTCTTAACGATCAAAAAATATACACATAAAACAACACATATGGAAAAAAAAATATTGAAAATAATATAGAAACAATAATGGATAGAAAACACAATTCAATTTTTGTTCTCATGTATTGAAAAAGTCGAAAACATGAAAACAACTAAGAAACAATAGAACAACATTGAAAACTACATAAAAACAATAGAAACAATATAGAAAATACCAAATGAACAATAATAGCTCAAAAATAGGTTAAAAACTGCATTAAAACATCGAAAACTACATTGAAACAACATAGAAACATCAGAACAATATTAAAACAATATAGAAACAACCCAAAAACAACATAAAAATATAGAAAACACCACATCAATAAAAATAGTTTTAAAATAGGTAAACTATATTGAGACATTAAAAACTACATGGAAACAACAAATAAACATCAGAACAACATTAAAAATATTATAGAAAAACCCAAAAATAATAGAAATAATATATAAAACAACACATGAACAAAAAAGAGCGTGAAAAATAAGTAAAAGTTATATTGAAACATCAAAACAACATAGAAGTAACCAAGAAACAAATATAAACAACATCGAAACAACAAATATAACATATAAAACAATACAGGAACAAAAAAAACCGAAAAAACGTAAATAACCAAAAAATATGCAGGAACGTAAAAAAGTCAAAAAGAATACAAAAGTGATGGAAGTGCAAACAATGTCTTTTTTTCAAAAGGAGAGGCATTCCCTGCAATTTCTCTTGTTTTTCTGGAGAATCAAATGGGTCTTTAATAAAAGACAAGTTTCCATTTTTTTCCCCAAACACCCACTTATTTCTTAAATAATATGATACCCCTAACTCTGATCATAACATCATATATAATATACGCTCAAAATTTTAGATCTCATACTAAAAACTGATGAATCATACATTTAAAAATGACGAGAATTCTTCACTTATTGACAAGTTATTGCTGGCATTTCTTACACATATTATGTAAAAGGCTTAATTATACGTACATTATGGTGAGTGAGGAAAAATATATAAAAACTAAAAATAAAAAAAGAGATATAATGAATATCGTGGTGAAAAAATAAAAAATAAAAACTGATTATAACTTTTTTTTTAAAAAAATTTGACAAAAAAATAAGAAAGTAAAAACTGATTATAACTGTCAAAAGTCCTCTTCTCATGGCTTGGGCATTGAAAAACTTTGGTCATTTCAGGTAATTTTACACTTGGTCATTCCAATTGACAAAAGTAAAAACTGGGCTATTAATGGCCTGGACTATCCAAGTAGCAAATTAACTGTGCTATACATGGGCCTGGGCCGTCCAGCACTTGGCTGGATCCCATGTTTTGTAATTTGAATAATGTCTCATCATTAATTATTATTTAGGGAAAAGGACATGAATACCCATTTTCCATACCCAATCCCTGCACAATACCCATTTTCTACTGATTTTTGACAAAAATACCCTTTTCCGCTGATTTTTGACAAAAATACCCATTTTCCGCTGATTTTTTGCGTTGGTTTCTTTGTTGTTTTCAAACATGTTTGTTGTTTCTTTGTTGTTTCATACCTGTTTCATTTATGTTTCTTATATGTTTCACTTAGCCAACTTTTCATTGAATTCTACAGTTGCATAAAGAAAATCTCAACTGTGGTATGCCACAATGAACAATGGGAAGAAAATAGAGAGTATACCAACTTTGAGATAACAAGAATATTCCAATTGATCGCACATTCAAAGACCCTAAAAGAAATCTTGGAACAACAAATTCAATTCAGAAAATTTGAGCTTGTTTGTCCATCATCGGCTACGAGAAATGGACACGACTCCACTATTAGACCAAAAAATACTTTGTATTGACTTCCAACATCGTAGAATTATTGAATGCATCAACTGTAGCGGGAAAGACCTACTAGTAACAACTTTGCTAGAGTACGTGAGATCTTTAGTTCAAGATTATACATGCAGAAATCGAAATAAAACAAGATCAATATTTACAAGGATGACAAAAAAAAGCTGAAGATTATATGGGGAAAAACTACACTATTTCTCTAAATTTAAAAGCAATTTACTACAAACTTTTATCACATGATCCCCTTTTTCACAATTGTTTCTTACATGTTTCATTTATGTTTCTTACATGTTTCAACTGATTACACCATCATTAAGATTTACGTAACAACAATTCTCTAAAATCATTAGGAAGTGGAGGTAGAACCTCAATGTCGTTGTCATCGTCATCACCATTTTGCAGCTTCAACTTAGCATGATTGTGAAGTAGATGACTGAGCCTTGCTTGTTCATTCTCTATCTCGAACGCTTCGACGTCCATAGCCCTCCCAACAATAAAGTGCTTGGCATAACAAGCAACAAAAAATCCCACATTCACTAAAAAAAAAAAAAAAAGATACACAGTCAGATAGATAACACAACAAATCAAAAATAATAAAAAAAGAACAACATAAATGGAAAATACATAAAAGAACAAAAGAAACATAAAAGAAACAACTTCGAAACAACATCGAAACAAACGAAAAACTTCAAATCACAAAATAATAAAAGAACACAGAAAAATCATGCATTAACAACACAAAATCAACAAATCAATCAAATTTGCATTCAACACAAAAAAAGAAGAAAACAAGGAATCATCTCCAAACTCTTGATTTGAGTGGTAACCATTTCTCTGGTTTACTCCAACCACCTCAGTCATCAGATAGCTTGCCCACTTCCATCACAACCCTAGATCTATCAAGCAATCACTTCAATGGCTCCATCGATCCTTCTTTTTTTCACCGCGCATCGAGTTTGGTCGGTTTCAATGTCTCCACGAACACCTTCTTCACCGCGGCCTCATCGGCAAATTCGAACCGTCGCCGAGAATTGCAAATCCCGATCTGACCGTTGGCGAACGCGTCCTCCGCCGCGATCGGGGATGTGTTTGTTTCTCCACAGAAAAATGAAAATTCATCTTCTTCTTCGTCTTCTTCCTCCTCCACGTCACCATCTTCTTCATCATAACCCAAATGCTCTGTTTCTCCATTTTGAACGATCATATGAGAGTAGACAAATATCCACTCTCGATTTCTCTAAACTCCAATGACTACAAGCCATTGATTTAGGGAACAATAGCTTTACTGGTCGACTCGCGTACAACCAGCTGATGGGTGAAATCAGGGTATTTTTATCATGGGATGGAACAAGTGGGGTATTTTTGTGATGAGTAGGTATTTTTGTTTTTTTTTTTTTCTAAAAATCAAGGTATTTTGTGTAATTTCCTCTATTATTTATCGTTATTTTAAATAGTTCACACATAATCTTTCAATTCCTAGATGTTTGAAGCCACATGCCATACAATTATTTTATCATCTTCTTATTCTTTGACTGTCAAATTCAATGGATACGAATATACCAACCGGATCCATCAATAAAAAGGCGTGTTCGGTTCCAGTGATAGACACTGGACGTTGCTCATCAATGAATGTGGAGCACGATTTATTGCAATATGACGATACAATAAAAATGTCACGTATGTCCCATTAGTTTTGTTATTCTATTTCTTTTTTAAATTCCAAATCTTTCACAGTGTATTCACTATTGACTTGTTTTATCTATGTTATATGAGCGTACCATAAATTGCATATTATCACAAGTACTTAACTCAATATATACCCAATTATGTTTTTTAACAACAAAATAAATTTATTAATAATAGTACAAGATGTATACCTAATTCGCATATCCTTAAACCTATTCCCAGTAGCGGAGTCACAAGGCCAACCTGGACCCCGACCCCCCTCTTTTAAAAAAAATTAGTAAGATTTTTTTTTCAAATTTTTTAAATTACAATTTATATGATTTTTCTTGGATTTTCTATGTGACCCACCATACTTTTGTGTATCGGCCCACTTTATTACTGTGTCCTAGCTCCGCTATTGATTCTCACCACTATGGAGATTAAAAAATCTCTAGTCCAGAGTAAATCATTCAAGAGGGGTTAAAAATCAATTTGTTACAAGAAGCTACACAAATGGGGATTTAGAGCCTTTATCCATTGAGTTATAGTCATATGGTGCCTATCTTTCTTAATGAACAAGGTTTTATCAACTCCGCCTCTTTTAAAACCAAATTGTACTAAGAAATCTGTCAATCTTTCATACCAAGCCCTAGGGGCTCGTTTCAATCCATACAATGCCTTTTTAAGTTTAAAAACAAAATTAGGTTTGTGTGGATCTTGAAATCCTTTTGTTTGTTCTATGTACACTTCTTCATTTAAAAAAACCATTAAGAAAAGCACTTTTGACATCCATTTGGTACAACTTAAGATCAAGAGAGCAAGCAACACTCAATAACAAACGAATAGACTCAAGACGAGCAACAAGTGCGAAAGTCTCATCGTAACCAACACCTTCTACTTGTGTGTAACCCTGTGCAACTAGTCTAGCTTTGTTCCTTACAATGTTGCCATGTTCATCACTTTTATTTTTGAAAATCCACTTAGTGCCTATGACATTAACATTGTCAAGACGTGGAACCAAGTCCCAAACATCATTTCGAACGAATTGGTCTAACTCCTCATGCATGGCATTAATCCAGAATTGATCCTTAAGTGCTTCATTAACATTTTTGGGCTCAATATTCGACACAAAACAAGTAGCACTTACCATCAAGCATGTAGAAGAGAAATAGGAAGGCCTCACCATATCCCTGTAGTTTGGTCTCTCTTTTCTACTTGTTATGATGTTGTCACACACTTCTCCAATGACTTGAGTGGTTGGATGATCCTTCTGGATCTTTCTTGGAGGATCTCTGTGCACAGGAACAAGATTATGATCGAGTTCAGCTTCACTTTCGGAGCTATCTTGATGTTGATTGTTAAAGCCAGCGGTGTTGGGTGGGGTGTGATCTCACCTCCGGTAACATCCCACGAGAATCACTAACAATGAACCACGAGGTTTTGCGAATAATAGAGTCAATCACATCTGCAATATTCTCATCCTCTGACTTGTTTCCTAAAATTGACAAATCATAAAAAACGGCATTAACAGTTTCTTGAATTGTTCTAGTTCGAAGATTGTAAATCCGATAAGCATGGCTATTTTTAGAATAACCAAGAAACATGCCTTTGTCACTTTTAGGATCAAACTTTCCCAAATTCTTCCGTCATTCAAGATATAACAGACACACCCAAATACATGGAAATACTTGAGAGTAGGCTTCTTTCCATTTAAAATTTCATACGAAGTCATAGTAGAGCCAGGTCTCAAGTACACACAATTAGAAATATGACATGTTGTATTCAAGGCTTCGGCCCAAAACTGTTTTGAAATATTTTTCGAGCGCAACATTACTCGGGCCATCTCTTGCAAGGTTCTGTTCTTTCTTTCGGCCATCCCATTTTGTTGGGGTGTTATGGGAGCCGAAAACTCATGGAAAATTCCTTTCTTTTCACAAAAATTCGAAAATGAATGTTCTCAAATTCTTTCCCATGATGAGAACGAATCCTTGCAATACTTGAATCATGCATGTTACAAATTCTAGTTTAAAGTCTCTTAAAAGTCTCAAAGGTTTCAGATTTTTCTTTTAAAAATTCAACCCAAGCAAATCTTGAAAAATCATCAACACACACATAAGTGTATTTCTTCCCTCCTAAACTATCAACCTCAACTGGACCCATCAAATCCATATGAATGAGCTCAAAGCAGTATGTGGTATTGAAGTGTTGTCTCACCTGGTGAGACACCTTGGTTTGTTTACCTTTCTGACAAGGTTCACAAACATGAGTGACTTTACCATTGAAGGTAAGTTTGGGAATACCTCTTACTGCTTCAAGACTGATCAGTTTTTGCAAATTTCGAAAATTGACGTGTCCAAGTTTTTGGTGCCAAAGAATGTTTTCATCAAAATCGACATGATGACATGTTTCATCTTTTACAAGCAAATAACAATTATCAGTAGATCTAGTACCAGCCATGACACAAGTATCATTGCTATCAAACACTGAATAAGAGTCTTTATCAAACTTAACATGCAAACCATCATCGCACAATTGACTTATACTAATTAAATTAGCAAGTAAGCCATCAACATGAAAAACATAGTTTAGGAAAACCTTTGACATTCAGAGTTCCTTTACCAATTATAATTCCCTTAGCACCACCACCAAACTTCACTCTTCCTCCATTCCACACTTCAGAATCAGTCAAATGTGACTTGGTACCTGTCATGTGACACGAGCAGCCACTATCGAAGTACCAAGTGCCTTCAACATTGGACTTCAGTGAAGTGTAGACAACAAGACAAGAATGGCTTTCAACATCATCTGTCTCACTCATTCCAGAAGAGTTACTGGAAAAATTTATCATTTTTCTTGAGGTGTCGTTATGTGTGTGACGTGTCACCTCAGACTACACTTGACCTTTTTTCTTATCCTTTTTCAATTCTTTACAAAAAGGTCTAGTGTGCCCTGGACTTAGACAATAATGACAAACATAATGACGTTTGGAAGAATTTTCAGAGTCCAACATATCCACAGAATCAGTCAATTTTTGCTTTGCAAGTTTGTCAGACTTGAAGCCCAAACCACTTTTGTCAAATCTAGCTATTTTCGTAATTTCACCAACCACAATAGGGCTAGAATCAAACTGACTCACCCTTTTCTGAAGATTACAAAGTTCAGTTTTTGCCAGATCAAGTTCTTTATCCTTTTTAGTCAAAAGAACTTCCAATTTTGAGACTGAAGCTTTTAACTCTTCATTTTCTTTGAGAGAAACGTCATTTTCAAGTTTCATTTTGGACAAAGTTTCTACAAGTTCTTTGTTTTTAATAATCAAATTGTGATTTTGATTATCAAAATCAAAAGAGCTTGAGGATAAATGTCATGCTTCAACAATATGAGATGAACTGAAACAGAGTATCTGATCTTCTTCAGATTCTGAGGTGTTGTCAGGTGTTGTATCAGGTGATACGACACCTCCGCAACCTACTTCGGAACTTTCCCGTCTCGATGCACACTTTCGCACATAGTAAACAAGCCTTGATTGAGCTCCTCTTCCTCCACCTTTTCAGCATCAGTGTCATCATCACTTAGGGAAGCACATACGTTCATCCCACGTTCCCTAAGTGTGTTGGCGCACTGGTTGGCATAGTGACCAAACCCCTTACATGCTCGACATTGGATCCTATCCATTTCTTTTAGTTTAAAGAATGGATTCTCAAAGGTCTGATCATACTTCTTCATGGGAGTAGGAGTTCCAGTGTTAACAGGTTTCTTCGGCTTGAATCCTCTGTTGTTGAAAGGAGTTTTGGAATCTTTGCCCTTATTTATCTTTTTGAATACATTGTTGAACTTTCTTGTCAACATTGCAATGGTCTCTTCACCAAGTTCTGAATCTTCCATTTCCCTGATGAAGTGTTCCATTATAGTGTTGGCATCACTTTGGGCATCACCTGTAGTTTCCTCAGTTTGTGACTTAAAAGCTATGCTCTTTCCTTTCCCTCTTGTCTCATATTCCTCTTGTTGAGCCAAGTTCAGCTCAAAAGTCTGCAAAATACCTATGAGTTCATCAAGACGTAGAGTCTCCGTGTTCTTGGTTTCCTCCATGGTGTATATTTTGAGATTAAATCTCTTAGGAATTGATCTCATGACTTTAGATACAAGTATTTCATTGCTGATCGGATCTCCAAGAGCATGTGCTTCATTAGCAATCTCATTGATTCGAGCACTGTAAGATGAAATGGTTTCATCTTCCTCCATTCGTAGATGTTCAAATTGAGTTGCAAGGAGTCTCAATTTTGTTCTACGAACACCCTGTGTTCCTTCACAATGGAGCTGCAGAGCATCCCAAGCGTCTCTAGCTGAGTTACAGTTTGAGATCACCTTGAAGAGAGTCATATCCACATCACTAAAAATGGCGTTCAATGCTTTGGAATTAAAACTGGCCAGTTGAATCTCATTATTTGTCCAGTCTATCTCTCTTTTAGGAACATAATCACCATCAGCATCTATGATTCTTGGAGGAGTCCATCCAACCAGGATATTCCTCCACGCGCACTCATCAATCGACTTTATGTAGGCCCTCATCTTAACTTTCCAATAGGAGTAGTTCATTCTATCGAGAACTGGAGGACGAACCATCGAAATCCCTTGACCATCCATCAGCAAACACTGCAAAAAAAAAAAAAACATGATCTCACTTAGTAGTATCAAGTGTAGGCTCTTGATGCCAATTATTAGAATTCAAGGGGCGAATTCTTTAAGTTTGCACTGAGTGTTGTGCAGAGTGTTGGCGGAAACTTGTGTTTTTCAGATTCTTTGTTTATTTTATCAATTATGAAAAATAAACAAAGCATAAAATAAGATTGAATACATGATATAAAAATTTGCACAAGTATAAAAATACTTGTGCGGCGCCACTAAGGCAAAAACAATGAAGTAGAATGTTGATTACACAAAATAAAGACAAGACAAAGACTTCCCTATTGTGATGGATCTTTCTACTCAACCTTCTACCGTAAACAGAAGAGAAAACTATAACCTATCCCAGATTACAGATCTTCTCTCAAAACTACCAAGAAGAAACAACTCTCAAGAGGTGTTGTAAAAGGTGATGTCAACACCTATCGAACACACTAGGCAGCTCTCCCTCTTCTTGTGTAAAACTTGGACTCATTTGTGAAAAACTCTGATCTTTTACTCTGAAATCCGTGCCCAGCTTCGTGCAATCTCCTTGCCCTTTATAGATCGGCCACATCTCTACAAAATAGGTCATAAAACCAACTTTCAAGTTAAGGGGTTAGTGGGAGATTGAGGGATGTTGGTTCCTTGAAAGTAGGACACAATCCCCATTATCTCTCAACTCCCAAACAACCGACCTATGTCTTCAAATCCACGTAATTGGGCCTGCAAATTATTAGTATATTTTTGTTCTAGAAAATTGGAAAAATAACAAGATAAAAATATTTTAAAATTATTAGAGTTTTGACCCAATAAGTCAACTCTAACATGATCCTTACAAAATAAAAGTTCCATTAGGAAAATGTTATATAAAACAAGCTACATATTAAGGTGATCATCAAGTTGTTATCAACTTTTGTCTACAATAATATAAAGATTTCATGTTAGCAATCGTTATATCATAATTAAATATTTAGCAAAATGAACCAAACATTTATTACCTATTAACAACACATAAATCGAGGATTAACTCTAACTCAAGACAAATAATTGGGTATATAAATTATGAGTGTCGATCTTCACATCCCAAATCCTCTAAATACATACACTCACTTTCTATAGTTAATTTTATGAATACCATGAATTTAAAGAATAATAATGCCCTTACTACCTCTAAGTACACCTACCAAATTAAACCTCTAAATATACCCCACCTTTTTTAAAGTGAATCTTCTTCTGTCACTGCCGTCGCCTATGGTTGGTTTGAAATTTGCTATTTATGGTCTGGTTCATGTTTTTGGCACAATCATATCGTGCAAATTTCTATGCAGTAAAATTTCGAGCAAATTCATAATCTTGAATACAAAGTTTAAACTGACTCTCCAACTGCATGCGTCCAAAAGATGAAGAGAAATTAAAGAATTACACCACTCAGTTAAACGTGCACGGGGATAGCTAGCAGTCTTGTGCAAATGAGATTTTAATCAACAATTTGTCAGTATAAAGATACTGGGTGAATATATTGCTTCACAGTAGCTGATAAAATACGCATGTTTTTTCTTTAAGTAACGTTTACCCCAAAAGAATATACTCCAACCATGGTACACACACACATATATATATATATATATATATATATATATGGTCTTCAAATTTTACAATGGATGGCTAGGTACATTGAATGACGCCCCTGAGCAATAAGTTTTCTGGTCATTTTACTTAGGGTAGTGGATTTGTGTTTTGGGGGAAAAAAGGTATATCAGGGAATATATATGGTGTATTAATAAATAAGTTATTTTTTAAAAAATGAGGTGAGGGTGAATTAAGATATGGAGTATATTCAGATAATTTGGGGTGTCAATAGTACCACCCATGATTATATACATAGTTTATGTGGATGATATAGTGTTTGGTTTTACTTGTGATTCACTACGTGATGATTTTGTGAACTCTATGTCTTCTACTTTTGAAATGAGCTTGGTTGGGGAACTTAATTTCTTTCTAGGTTTACAAATTAGACAACTACCTGATGATATTTTTGTCTTACAATGTAAATATGCAAAAAAACCTGGTTAAGAAATTTGGTCTTGAAAACAATAAGCACATGAAAACACCCATGAACACTAGTCAAAAGCTGTGTATGGACGAGGTGTCTGAAGGTGTTGACAACACCTTATACAGGAGCATGATAGGGAGCTTACTTTATCTCACAGCTAGTCAGCCAGATCTTATGTTTAGTGTCTGTGTTTGTGCCCGGTACCAATTTGACCCTAAAATCACTCACTTGAATGCTGTTAAACGAATAATCAAATATGTGAGTGGATCAGCTGATTTAGGGCTATGGTACACTAAGGACACTAACACAAATTTGGTGGGGTTTAGTGATTCGGACTGCGCTGGTGACTTAGAGGACAGGAAGAGTACCTCTAGTGGATGCTTTTATCCGGGAAAACAATCTTGTGTCGTGGTATAGTAGAAAGCAGAATTATGTTTCTCTTTCTACTGCAGAATCTGAGTATGTGGCAGCTGGTTCATGTTGTGCCAAACTTATCTGGATGAAGCAAATGCTTGATGATTATGGTATTTCTAGTGATATACTGACCATGTATTGTGACAATTTATGTGCTATAAATATCTCTAGAAATCCGGTGCAACATTCCCAAACTAAACACATTGACATAAGACACCATTTTATTTGGGATTTGGTGGAGAAAGGTTTGATTCACATTGATCATGTTTCCAATGAAAATCATATAGCTGACATTCTCACTAAATCGATGGATTTTGAGAGATTTTCTAGTCTTCGGATATCTCTTGGTCTTTGTGTGCTGAAACAGTGAAGTGTGGTCTGAGGTGTGATGACACTTGTCGTAACACCTATTTTTTTTCTTTTTGTTTTTCTTATTTTTAGGTTTTAGGCATGTTGCATAATATTTTCAGGGTTTTCAAATTGGGTGTGCCATATGTGAAACCTTTTTAGTTGGATTCAAGTTATTTTTGTGGCCAAAAATTGGATTGAATATACTACAAGTACTTGCATATTTTCTTTCTTATATTTGTACATACTTTAGCTCCTCTGTTTTGTAATTTGTTACTAAGTAGTTGATGGGTCTTTCATCTCTTGTATGATCATGCCCCATGCGAAAATTGTAACGATTTTTCAAACATGAGCTTGGCTCCACTGATTATAGTCATTAAAGTAGTTGTGGAATCTTTCACTGTGATCATGTTCCATGTGAAACAATGACTTGTTAATTAAGAGCTTTTGTGTACTTGTGAAAATGGGAGAAAAATACACTATCTGTGTATATGGAAAAAAAAGAGAATAAAAAAATACACAAAAATGTGTATATATCAGTTGAATTTGGTTGAATTTGTGCAAGGAAAAATCATAAAAAGATCTGAGTATGGCCCTGAAAATTGTTCTTGATGAAAACTGAAAAGTGTTTAGCCAGATGTGGCCAACACTCTCTGTGAACACCTTGTGGTATTTTTTCAGCTTTTGTGTGCTTGACTGCATTTTTTTTTTTTTTTTTTCATTTCGATTTTCCCTTTTTAGGCATAATCAGGATTTGATTCAGTGGATTTGTCCCTATAAACTGATTTTCAGTGGTTACGTAGTGTGGTTATTCTTTTTCTCTCCATTATCCTAAATTTTAGGGGCTTAGTGGATTGAATTGAGGGGGAGTTATATATCTGGAACTTGAGATAAATATCTACACTTAGTGGGTAGTTTTTTCTGGTCATTATATTGCTTATAAATACTGTGAATTATTTCAAGTGTTTGTAACTTCATTTTTTTCCAGATTTTCGATCCTCTTAATTACCTACAGGTTGAGATTCAAAATGGATGATGAAAATGTTGCCAACATTTTATCCCAATTAAAAGATAGCCTACTACTTCCACCATCATCACCAAACCCAACTCAAAGACACCATTCACCTTCTGAAAATCCCCAAAATACGTCACCTACCAAACCAAAATCACCACCATCTGCTTCTTCACCACCACAACCCACCAAATCCACTGCCATGGAGTATGATCTGTCAGACATTCGAAGCGAATGGGCCAGAGCAACAGGGAAGCCTCCTTCTTCAAGTGTTTCAGGAAGTGTGCCATCTCCCACGACCGCACCTGAAGAAAATAGGGATGAAAACCCTAGTTCAACCAAACCCGCTGTGCCTTCGGCAGCGATCATTCCAGTTATCACCTAAATTGATGTTCTTGGCATCCAACTTCCAGGACACGAAGAGAATCCTCTGGACATTGATGACCCACCTAATTTGGAGAGCATCAAACAAACATTCGGTCCTCTAGGAACTCCATTCACAAAAAGATCTCGTCGGCTTCAAAGAAAACCCCCGGTTATAGAATTTGCTCGACCCAAGAAAAGAACACGAGGTTTAGGTACTGTTGGGTCCTCTTATTCATCAAAATCCTCAAAAATTCCTTCTCCTGTTTCTTCTAATGTTGAGAAAGAGGGTCCTCTGTTAACCCTATGGCTGGGCGAAGTGTTGGGGGAGAAGACAACCCTGATGAAACCAGGACCGAGCATATTGGAGGTGTGGATGATCAGTCTGTAGTTCCTGCAGGTGTGTCTGGAGGTGTGTCTCCAGGTGATGCCAACACCCAGGCAACACTTGAAGAACACGGGAATTTCTTAGACACTGTCATGGATTTTGCTGAAGGGAGTACTGATGCCTCCGATTCTGAGTCAGAGTATGAAGGAGGAGTAGAAGGTGATGAAGATGAGAGTACGGATGATGAGGCCACAGAAACATAGGTTGAGGAAGATGATCCTGATATGCATATACCTATAGCTGAACTAAGGTCAAAAAGGGTAGCTGATCGAGGTGTGTCTGGAGGTGTTGCCACACCTCACACCTCACAACCTGAAAATGTGGGCGAAATGGATCAGAAGATGGCTGAGGAATTTGCTCACGCTCGGGCAATTGATTCGGATATTGAGATAAGCGATCCTCATTCTTTTGAATTTCTTTCCATTAAAGTTAGCCAAATTTGGGATGTAGTCATCAATAAAGATATCATCACTGAAAAACCACTCAATATTGATGATTTTTCCAAATATAACCTTGTTCAATTTCTGGAAAAACGACATTTTCTACAAACTGCCATGCATGTTAAACCGTTTGTTGATGGTATAGTTCGAGAATTTTATTCAAACATTTTAAAAAATACCTTCAACAAACACTCTGCAAAATTTGGAAAAGTTTACTTACGGGGAAAACTTTACAACTTCACACCTTCAATCATTAACAACCACCTTGGTTTACCTAATGATGAATGAGATTTAATCTTTGAAAATGAGGATGAAGTTGTAAAGGAGCTCACTGGAAGTGTTTTGAAAGCTTGGCCAAAAGCTCCAGTTAAGTTATACTCTTCACACTTAACTTCTAAATATGCTGTACTTCACAAATCCTACTTCCAATAACTCTACTGTGACTAAAGCCCAATGGCATTTTCTTTTCAAACTTGGTAGAGGAATCCACATAAATTTTGGTGAGCATGTTTTCTCATTACTTTCCCATTTTGCTGAGAAGAAAAACACGTATGGCAGTATGATCTTTCCTTTCCTCATCTTCTCTTTTCTCAAAGCCCAAGGAATAACCCTCAAAGATCAAGAATCCTTCACCTCTCTGCCTCCCACTATTCCCATCAAATCTGACCTACTTGAAGGACCCCATATTCGTGACCTTTCTATAGGTGAGGAGAGAGGTGTTGCCACACCTCCTGCCTCCCAGCAATTCATCCCTGTTCCACTTCACCTTCTTTAGCTTCAGTTACAAAATGCCATTGCCCAAATTGAGATATTTACTCGCATTCGGGATAAAACGAGTAAGTTAATTTCTACCCAAAAAGGGGGAGAAAGTGGCACAAAAACGAGCGAGGTTGGAACAGGGAACTGAAGTACTAGGGTCTGTGGAGCAAGTGAGAGAAGAAGAGGAAGTTGGTACAGTTGCAGGGGGAGAACATGTTACAAGAGTGGGATAGATGACTGGAAATCAAAGTGGTGCTAAAGGTGTCAGTGAAGGTGTTGCCCATACTTTTGGCAACACCCCTTAATATGAATCCAGTGATCATTCTCCCGTGTTCTGAAGATGTGTTTGGCAGGATGTTTTTTTTTTGTGGGGATAATTGTACTCTAAAAACACTGAATTCTTTCTTGGTTCTTGTTTTCTCTTTGTTTTTCTTAGGATGATTATGTGTGTTTCAAGAGGAGCACTTATTTGAACTGTTTTATGGTTGATTCCTCTTATGTTAGTTGTGATGTTCTACTCCTTTTATACTTAGTTTGGTGCTTTCTTAGTTATTATGACGATGAGTTTTAGGGGGAGTAGTTCTAATCTTGGTTATGCTGTTTGTGATTGCTTTGGATGGATTGTTCTTTATTCCTGGGATATGTTTGTGTCTGGCTGTTATTTGGACATTATTTTGTCCAGAGTTTTTGTGTAAGTTTTGTTCAGAAATTGGCAAAAGGGGGAGATTGTTAGAGTTGACTTATTGGGTCAAAACTTTAGTAATTTTAAAATGTTTCTATCTTGTTATTTTGCCTATTTTCTAGAACAAAAATATACTAATAATTTGCAGGCCCAATTACGTGGATTTGAAGACACAGGTCGACTGTTTGGGAGTTGAGAAATAATGGGGATTGTGTCCTACTTTCAAGGAACCAACATCCCTCAATCTCCCACTAACCCCTTAACTTGAAAGTTGGTTTTATGACCTATTTTGTAGGGATGTGGCCGATCTATAAAGGGCAAGGATATTGCACGAAGCTGGGCATGGATTCCAGAGCAAAAGATCAGAGATTTTCACAAAAGAGTCCAAGTTTTACACAAGAAGAGGGAGAGGTGCCCAGTGTGTTCGATAGGTGTTGACATCACGTTTTACAACACCTCTTGAGAGTTGTTTCTTCTTGGTAGTTTTGAGAGACGATTTGTAATCTGGGATAGATTATAATTGTTCTCTTCTGTTTACGGTAGAAGGTTGAGTAGAAAGATCAAGCATAATAGGGAAGTCTTTGTCTTATTCTTTATTTTGTGTAATCAACATTCTACTTCATTGTTTTTGCCTTAGTGGCGCCGCACAAGTATTTTTATACTTGTGCAAATTTTTATATCCTGTGTTCAATCTTATTTTTATGCTTTGTTTATTTTTCATAATTGACAAAATAAACAAAGAATCTGAAAAACACAAGTTTCCGCTGGGTGACATCTAGAGGTGTTGCCAACACTCTGCACAACACTCACTATAAAATTAAAGAATTCGCCCCTTGAATTCTAACATATCCCAATTATATTATAGCATTTTAAAATAGGTAAAAATAATAATAAACAAGAGAATCAGATGGTGGTCAAGTAAGTGGTTAAAACTCTCAAACCCAGACCATATGTTTAGGGTCCATCATCCCTCTCCTTCCATCCAGGATTTGTTCAAAAAAAAAAAAAAACACAATTGTTCCTCTATCCAAAACTTAAGAACTTTCCTCAAAAAAAAAAAAAAACTTAAGAATGAATAGATTCTTAAGCCT
This sequence comes from Rehmannia glutinosa, assembly GCA_016081115.2. Taxonomy (NCBI): domain Eukaryota; kingdom Viridiplantae; phylum Streptophyta; class Magnoliopsida; order Lamiales; family Orobanchaceae; genus Rehmannia; species Rehmannia glutinosa. Next base: position 9,254,627 of record CM071932.1, on the reverse strand, counting down.
CAACCCCTCATCACTTTTGTTATTTTAGTTTTATTTAACTATAAACCAATATCATTCTTGTAGTCCAAATGACATAAATTCCTCCTTCATAATGTTTAATGTTTATTAATTGACATAATCTATACTTTGATTTGCAGCATTAAAATTGTATAGCATTACATGCTCTGGCGCACCCGAAGAGAGTAACCGTCTAAATTCCACAATAATAAAAGCATAATAAAATCATCAAAATTCGGATATTGCCATAAAAATTGTTCATCTAAAATATATTATTCATTAGTTTTTTAATACATTAGTGAATGATAACTCATACTAAATTGAAAACATCACATTGATGTGACATTAATTTAAGTTAAATTAAAAACTAATATATTGACCCCAACAATAATAAAACAATAAATGTCTATGTTGTCCCATATTGAGGTTTAGTGGCCAAAACCCTGTCCAAATCATTCTAGTAATCAATATCACTGGGAACTTCCCAATTTTCAAGAATACAACTGCTTATTGTTTATGTTCCATTTTGTTAATGCATATTATGTATTTATATTAATGTATATATAGTTTATATATTAATAACATTTATAATTTACACAAGGGAATTCAAATTGTTTTTTTTTGAATCAAATGAATTTCATTCATTTATCACAATAAACTTACAACGTGTGAAAAATAACTGCAAGCTCTACATGATCATAAACCTATACAGTTCTAAAAAAACTTTAAAACTAAATAGATCTAACTGATCCATATTCCGTAGAATCAGAATTTCGCAACGGAGGCACTGGACAAAACACGTATCAAAGATGATCTCGCTTCTATCACGTATCGTCGGGTAATGACTCATCTGATCTTTTGAATAAAATCGCACATATGGTACAAACTTATTAACTGGAAATTAAAACAAATCTATTGGGGACAAATAAAGGCCACCTATTGGGGATTATTCAAATTGTTGTTGATCTTATGAATATGACATGTATTTCCTAGAAGGCGACAAATAATTGTAATATGAAAGACACATAATACTGAATGCTATAATTAGAATATTTCTAGTTTACATTTAATCAAATCATACTCTAATAATATTTTAAATATTATTTTCTTCGACTTTTTATTAGTCATCACTTCATTAAGATACGAGTTGGAAAGTCTTAGAGATCAAGAATTTGATGATAAAAGGAAACTTTCCAAAGTTTAAGATAGTTGGATTCTTCTACATCGAAGAGTTGAGCCGCAAATCGAGTTCGGACAGATTATGAAGTTCAAACTCAAGTTCCAACATCACTTGAACATCATTCGGAGGAAGAAGGTGAGTTCTCGGGAGCCAGAGGACGAGTAGCTTCATGGTTGCAACCATCGTTTGACAATCAAGTCGATTTGGTGAAGAATGCTTGTTGGATATTTTGGGCATTTCTGGTATTTTTCTTTATTAGTTAGAAAGTTGTTCTCAGTTGTTAAGTAGTTGTTATTTTGTATTTCACGTTTTAGCCTCACTTTCTCTTATAAATAGGCCAACTCACGTGAACAGTGCCATATGAAATAATACATAAAATTCAGTTTAGTTTCCCTCCATTTTTGTTCATGTTTTTTATCTGCTTTGAGCTCGATTTCTTCATGGTATCCAGAGCAAGGTTAACTTACTTCTAATCATGGAGACAAGATGAAATCAGTGAAACGCACTGCTCATGGATGAGCATGAGGAAGAACAGTTGCAAGTTGCGAACCAGGTGGTGGCAAAGGAGGTCGATCCACTTTAATTGCATGGATCTGAGCACCCGTGGTATGGCGCTGGTGTCTAACCCGCTCACCGGCCATAATTACTTACCTTGAAGACGATCTATGGTAATTACACTTGGCGTAAAGATGAAGCTCAGCTTCATTAATGGAAAAATTGCAGTACCAGCTGAAACCTCGCCCAAGTATGATATGTGGAAGAAGGCAGACTGTATGGTGATTAGCTGGATCCTGGACTCTATTTCTCGAGAAATTGTCGATGCTTTCATATATGCGAATTCCGCAAATGAGTTGTGGGAGGATTTAGCACAACGGTTTGGAGAATGCAATGGTCCACAACTATTTCATTTACAGAAGGAGATTGCGAATGTGAGCCAAGGTAACTCTTCTGTGGTAGTTTATTTTAAGCTTAAGAAGCTGTGGGATGAATACACCTGCTTAGTGCCTTTACCAGTCTGTAGTTGTGATGCTCATAAGGTGTTAGTGGAAAATGAAACAAATACTAAGTTGATACAATTTCTGATGGGGCTTAATTATACATATGACAATGTGAGAAATCAAATTCTGCTTATGGATCCTTTGCTTAATGTAAACAAGGCTTACTCTATGGCACTGCGTGTGGAAAGGCAACAGAGTGTACATTTGGCTTTTCCTGGTACTATTGAGGGAGCTGCAGCTATTACCAATGCACCTAGATTTGGCAGGGGCACTGGTGGCAGAGGATCTGGTAACACAGGATCTGATAATAATCATTGGTCAGAAGGGCGAGGAAGAGGTTTTCCTAGGAGAACTAAGGAAGAAAATGCTAAGTTGATCTGTGATTATTGCAAGGTACCTGGACATGAGATGCAAGAGTGTTTCAAACTGCATGTCTATCCTGAGTGGTATAAGCAGTTTAAGGAGCAGAATAAAGGAATTCAGAGAAGGCCTCGCGGGCAAATTTGGTCAATTAGTGGTCGGCACTAAGCCTGCAGCCTAGTGATCCAACTACGAGATGGAGGTTTACAGAGTATTATTCAGCAGGAAATAGCTAAATACTTGGTTGCTCAGGGATTACCAGGGGGAGGTACTGAGGATGTGCACATGAACTTAGCTCATTTTGCAGATTATGCAGGTACAAATATTTTTGCCCTGAGCACTTTTGATGCAATAGGTGTTGGAACTTGGATATTAGATACAGGAGCCAGTAGACATATGTGTGCTGATATTTCTCTTCTCTCAGATCTTACTTTAACCTCTTCTCATATTGCAGTCTACTTACCTAATGGTTCTTCTAAGTTAGTCACACACACTGGCACAATACATATTTCCAAAACACTCACTCTTACTGATGTTCTTCTAGTTCCATCCTTTAAATACAATCTGCTCTCTGTTGCTCAACTCACTCAATCTTCTCAGTGCAAGTGCATTTTCTTCTCTACTCATTGCATTTTGCAGGACCTTCACACTGATCAGGTGCTAGCTGTTGGAAAGGCACTTGGAAGGCTGTATGTTTTCAACTCTGAAAAGTTTATCTCTGCAGATTCTCATACCATAAATGTTCCTTCTATTTGTATTTCCTCAAATTATATGTCTTCTTGTAATGATGAACTTGTGTTGTGGCACAAAAGGCTTGGTCATGCTTCCACTTCTGTACTTCAACATCTATCCTTTTTGAAACCTTTATATGCTAATAATGGAAAAGATACTCTGAAAGATTGTGATGTATGTCATGTGTCTAAACAACACAAACAACCCTTTCCCTTAAGTACATCTTATGCTTATTCTCCTTTTGATCTCATTCACATGGATGTTTGGAGCCCATACACTGGGTCAGAAATGTGTAAAACACCTTATGTACTTACTCTTGTGGATGATTACACCAGGTGTACCTGGACCTATCTTATGGCTCATAAAAGCCAAGTGTGCACTCTCATTAGAACTGCCAATGGCACAGAATTTGTTAACCATGCATGTGCTGCTCTTTTCCACTCTCTTGGTATCATTCATCACAAAAGCTGTGCTTACACTCCACAACAAAATGGAGTGGTTGAAAGAAAACATAGGCATTTACTTGATATCTCCAGGGCTTTGCTCTTCCAGTCTCAAGTGCCAATCCAATTTTGAGCTTTCTCCATTCTAACTACCACTTTTCTCATTAACTGACTTCCTAGCTCAATTTTGCAATGGAAAACCCCTTTTGAGTCACTATATGGACATGCTCCTGACTATTCTCACTTAAAACGTTTTGGTTGCCTAGCTTATGCCACTAACATTCTTCCTCACAAAGATAATTTTGCTCCCAGGGCTCATAGGTGTGTCTTTCTTGGTTATGAGATGGGCAAGAAGGGATATAAACTCTTTAATCTTTAGACTAAACATCTCTTAGTGTCCAGAGAAGTTCACTTTGTTGAGTCATCATTTCCTTTCCATACAACATCCACTCCAGATCCCTCTACTCCTCTTCCTTTGATTTCCACCATGGTGAGCTTGTCTCTCCTCACGGTGATCCGCATTCCTCCACACGATCATCATCTCCTTCTCCACCCTTAAGAAGAAGCACTAGAACTACTTTCAAACCAGCTTGGTTGAATGATATTCCATTTGCACGGATCAAGTGCCTATTCCAATTTGCATTGTCACGTGTTCCTCTCTCGGTTCTCCTTATCCCATTCCTACTTTTCCTTTCATTATTTCTCCTCTTTTACATCAACACTATGTGTCTTTCTTGGATAATGTGTCTAATGTACTAGAACCAACTACTTATTCTCAAGCTAGTAAGGATCCCACGGTGGGTGGAGGCCATGAATCAGGAGTTATTGGCCTTGGAAAAAATCATACCTGGGAGCCCAATGATTTACCCCAGTGCAAAGAAAGCCATTGGCAATATGTGGGTTTACAAGATTAAAATGAAACCGGATGGGACAAAGTGGATAGATTTAAGGCCAGGTTGGTTGCAAGGGTATCATCAGGTTTTGGTGTTGACTATTTGGACAGCTTTTTCCCCGTGGCAAAGCTTGTATCTGTCAGGATGCTCATTGCCCTTACTACTCTGAGGGGTTGGCCTTTACATCAGCTTGACATTAACAATGCTTTCCTACATGGTTTTTTGGATGAAGACATATATATGTTACCCCCTGAAGGTCATCCTGCAGCTAGTTCTGGTCAAGTTTGTCATTTACAAAAGAGTCTTTATGGGCTTAAACAAGCTTCTAGACAGTGGAACAATGAGTTTTGTGGGAAACTCTTAAACTTTGGTTTCAGTCAGTCTGCTTATGATCACTGTTTCTTCTATCAGCAGTCAGGGTGCCATTTTACATGTTTTCTCATTTATGTTGATGATGTATTGGTGACTGGTTCTGATCCACAGGGCATTGCAGCTTTAAAAACTTATTTGGATAGGTTGTTTACTATTAAGGATCTTGGCTTTGCCAAGTATTTCCTTGGAGTGGAGTTGGCTAGGGATGAGGCTGGGACATATCTTACTCAAAGAAAATATATTTTGGATATTTTGGGTGATGTTGGCATGTTGGATTGTAGGCCTGCTTCCATCCCTTTTCCACAGGGGCTCAAACTTGTTGGTAAGAGTGGTGTTCTCCTCCATGATCCTGATAAATACCGCAGGTTGGTTGGCAGGTTCTTGTATCTTAATTTGACTAGACCAGACATTACATTTTGTGTACATCAACTTAGTCAATTTGTAAACTCCCCCTACTCCAGCCATTGGGATGCTGCTGTCCATGTGTTAAGATACTTGAAAGGGTGTCCTTCCAAGGGTCTCTACTATGGTGCTGGGGGTGACTCTTCTTTGGTTGCATACTGTGATGCAGATTGGGCCACTTGCCCAGATACACGGAGGTATGTTACAAGATATTGCATTTTCTTGGGTGGTTCTCTTATCTCTCGGAAGACCAAGAAGCAACGCACTGTCTCTAGATCCTCTGCTGAAGCAGAATATAGAGCATTGAGTATGATTGTGTGTGAACTTCAGTGGATCTCCTATATTTCTTCTGATTTTCAGATTTCCATCCCCACTCCCATTCCACGTTTTTGTGATAACCAGGTTGCACTTCACATTGTAGCCAATCCTGTTTTTCATGAGCGCACGAAGCACTTGGACATTGATTGCCTCCTTGTTCGTGATCAGTTCAAGTCTGGCTTTGTGATCCCTCAGAAGGTGTCTTCTCATCTCCAATTGGCTGATATGTTCACTAAGGCCTTGGGACCTGCTATCTTTGCTTTCCTCACTTCCAAGTTGGGCATGAAGGATCTTCATCTTGGCCCCACTTGAGGGGGGATGTTGGATATTTTGGGCATTTCTGGTATTTTGCTTTATTAGTTAGAAATTTGTTCTCAGTTGTTAAGTAGTTGTTGTTTTGTATTTCACGTTTTAGCCTCACTTTCTCTTATAAATAGGCCAGCTCACGTGAACAGTGCCATATGAAATAATACAGAAAATTCAGTTTAGTTTCCCTCCATTTTTGTTCATGTTTTTTATCTGCTTTGAGCTCGATTTCTTCAATGATGCAAAAGGCGAACTATTAATTAAATTAAGAATAACCTTTTTTTTTTTTTTTTTGCTATAAGTTCGATTATTGTATTGCAATCCTTCGGCAATAATTGAAATTAATATTTTTAGGCTGGGCCTCAAGGAGTTGGATTTTGATCTGATCCTTCTGAAAACCATTATGTTGTTTTTTTTTTCTGTTGTAGTGCGTTTCATGTTCCGTTTTATTTTAACACATCAACTATGTACATAAGACAAACAAGTAAAATAAGATGAACACGTCACATATATACTTCGACAATTATTAGACAACGAAAACTAACAAATTACATAGAAGAATAATTTTATGACCTATTTTGCAGGGGTATGGATGATCTATAAAGGGCAAGGAGATTGCACGAAGCTGGACACAAATTCCAGAGCAAAAGACCAGAGTTTTTCACAAAAGAGTCCAAGTTTTATTCAAGAAGAGTGAGAGGTTCCTAGTGTGTTCGATAGGTGTTGACATCACCTTTTACAACACCTCTTGAGAGTTGCTTCTTCCTAGTGTACAATAGGGAAGTCTTTGTCTTGTTCTTTATTTTGTGTAATCAACTTTTTACTTCATTGTTTTTGCCTTAGTGGCGGGGCACAAGTATTTTTATACTTGTGCAAATTTTTATATCCTGTGTTCAATCTTATTTTAATGCTTTGTTTATTTTTTATAATTGATAAAATAAACAAACAATCTGAAAAACACAAGTTTCCGTTGGGTGACATCTAGAGGTGTTGCCAACACTCTACATAACACTCACTGCAAACTTAAAGAATTCGCCCCTTGAATTCTAACAATTGGCATCAAGAGCCTACACTTGATACTACTAAGTGAGATCCTTTTTTTTTGCAGTGTTTGCTGATGGATGGTCAAGGAATTGCGATGGTTCGCCCTCCAGTTCTCGATAGAACGAACTACTCCTATTGGAAAGTTAAGATGAGGGCCTACATAAAGTCGATTGATGAGCGCGCGTGGAGGAATATCCTGGTTGGATGGACTCCTCCAAGAATCATAGATGCTGATGGTGATTCAGTACCTAAACGAGAGATAGACTGGACAAATGATGAGATTCAGCTGGCCAGTTTTAATTCCAAAGCATTAAACGCCATTTTTAGTGCTGTGGATATGACTCTCTTCAAGGTGATCTCAAACTGCAACTCAACTAAAGACACTTGGGATGCTTTGCAGCTACATTGTGAAGGAACGCAGGGTGTTCGTAGAACCAAATTGAGACTCCTTGCAACTCAATTTGAAAATCTATGAATGGAGGAAGATGAAACCATTTCATCTTACAATGCTAGAATCTGTGAGATCGCAAATGAAGCACATGCTCTTGGAGATCCGATGAGTAATAAAAGACTTGTATCTAAAGTCATGAGATCACTTCCTAAGAGATTTAATGTCAAAATCTACACCATTGAGGAAACTAAGAACACGAAGACTCTACGTCTTGATAAACTCATAGGTATTTTGCAGACATTTGAGTAAACTTGGCTCAACAGCAGGAATATGAGACAAGAGGGAAAGGAAAGAGCATAGCTTTTTAGTCGCAAACTGAGGAAGCTACATGTGATGCCCAAAGTGATGCCAACACTGTAATGGATCACTTCATCAAGGAAATGGAAGATTCAGAACTTGGTGAAGAGACCATTGCAATGTTGACTAGAAAGTTCAATAATGTTTTCAAAAAGATGAATAAGGGCAAAGACTCCAAAACTCCCTTCAACAACAGAGGATTCAAGCCAAAGAAATCGGTTAACACTGGAACTCCTACTCTCTTGAAGAAGTATGATTAGACCTTTGAGATTCTATTCTTTAAACCAAAAGAAATGGATAGAATCCAATGTCGAGCGTGTAAAGGTTATGGTCACTATGCTAATAAGTGCGCCAACACACTTAGGGAACGTGGGATGAACGTGTGTGTATCCCTAAGTGACGATGACACTAATGCTGAAAATGTGGAGGAAGAGGAGCACAATCAAGGCTTGTTTACCATGTGCGAGGATGTGCGACATAATTCTGGAAATACCAGAGGTGTTTCCAGAGGTGACGTATCACCTGATACAACACCTGACAACACCTCAGAATTTGAAGAAGATCAGGCACTTTGTTTCAGTTCATCTCATACTGTTGGAGCAGGACATTTGTTCTCAAGCTCTTCTGATTTTGATAATCAAAATCACAATTTAATTATTAAAAACAAAGAACTTGTAAAAAATTTGTCCAAAATGAAACTTGAAAATGACGTTTCTCTCAAAGAAAATGAAGATTTAAAAGCTTCAGTCTCAAAATTGGAAGTTCTTTTGACTATAAAAGATAAAGAACTTTATCTGGTAAAAACTGAACTTTGTAATCTTCAGAATAGGGTGAGTTGACTCTAGCTCGATTGTGGTTGATGAAATTATCAAAACAACTAGATTTGACAAAAGTGGTTTGGGCTTCAAGTCTGACAAACTTGCTGATTCTTTGAACAAGATGAACTCTGAAAATTCTTCCAAACGTCATTATGTGAGTCATTATTGCTTAACTCCAGGGCACACTAGACCTTTTTGTCAAAAATTGAAAAAAGATAAGAAAAAGGGTCAAGTGTGGTCTGAGGTGACACGTCACACACAACACGACACCTCAAGAAATTTTTTCTAATAACTCTTCTGGAATAAGTGAGACAGATTTTGAAAGCCATTCTTGTCATGTTGTTTACACTTCACTGAAGTCCAATGTTGATGGCACTTGGTACTTCGATAGTGGCTGCTCGCGTCATATGACATGTACCAAGTCACATTTGACTGATTATGAAGTGTGGAATGGAGGAAAAGTGAAGTTTGGTGGTGGTGCTAAGGGAATTATAATTGGTAAAGGAACTCTTAATGTCAAAGATTTTCCTAAACTCAAGAATATTTTTCATGTTGATGGCTTACTTGCTAATTTAATTAGTATAAGTCAATTGTGCGATGATGATTTGCATGTTAAGTTTGATAAAGACTATTGTTCAGTGTTTGATTGCAATGTTACTTGTGTCATGGTTGGTACTAGATCTACTGATAATTGCTATTTGCTTGGAAAAGATGAAACATGTCATCATGTCGTTTTTGATAAAAACATTCTTTGGCACCAAAACACGTCAATTTTCGAAGTTTGCAAAAACTGATCAGTCTTGAAGCAGTAAGAGGTATTCCAAACTTAACTTCAATGGTAAAGTCACTCATGTTTGTGAACCTTGTCAGAAAGGTAAACAAACCAAGGTGTCTCACCAGGTGAGACAAACTTCTATACCACACACTGCTTTGAGCTCATTCATATGTATTTGATGGGTCCAGTTGAGGTTGATAGTTTAGGAGGGAAGAAATACACTTATGTGTGTGTTGATGATTTTTCAAGATTTGCTTGGGTTGAATTTTTGAAAGAAAAATCTGAAACCTTTGAGGCTTTTAAGAGACTTTACACTAGAATTTGTAACATGCATGATTCAAGTATTGCAAGGATTCATTCTTATCATGGGAAAGAATTTGAGAACATTTCATTTTCGAATTTTTGTGAAAAGAAAGGAATTTTCCATAAGTTTTTGGCTCCCATAACACCCCAACAAAATGGGGTGGCCGAAAGAAAGAACAGAACCTCACAAGAGATGGCCTGATTAATGTTGCGCTCAAAAAATATTTCAAAACGATTTTGGGCCGAATCCTTGAATATAGCATGTCACATTTCTAATCGTGTGTACTTGAGACCTGGCTCTACAATGACTTCTTATGAAATTTTAACTGGAAAGAAGCCTAATCTCAAGTATTTCCATGTGTTTGGGTGTGTCTGTTATATCCTAAATGACAGGGAGAATTTGGGAAAGTTTGATCCTAAAAGTGACAAAGGCATGTTTCTTGGTTATTCTAAAAATAGCCATGTTTATCGGATTTACAATCTTTGAACTAGCACAATTCAAGAAACTGTTAATGCCGTGTTTGATGATTTTTCAATTTTAGGAAACAAGTCAGAGGATGAGAATATTGCAGATGTAATTGACTCTATTCTTCTGTAAAAACCTGTGTGTGTTGTTAGTGATTCTCAGGGTGTTACCGGAGGTGAGACCACACCCCAACCAACACCTGTGAACACAACTGAACATCAAGAAAGCTCCAAAAGTGAAGCTGAACTCGATCATAATCTTGTTCCTGTGCACAGAGATCCTCCAAGGAAGATCCAGAAAGATCATCCAACCACTCAAGTCATTGGAGAAGTGTGTGACAACATCATAACAAGGAGAAAAGAGAGACCAAACTATAAGGATATGGTGAGGCCTTCTTATTTCTCTTCTACATGCTTGATGGTAAGTGCTACTTGTTTTGTGTCGAATATTAAGCCCAAAAATGTTAATGAAGCACTTAAGGATGAATTCTGGATTAATGACATGCATGAGGAGTTAAACCAATTTGTTCGAAATGATGTGTGGGACTTGGTTCCACGTCCTGACGATGTTAATGTCATAGACACTAAATGGATTTTCAAAAATAAAAGTGATGAACATGGCAACATTGTAAGGAACAAAGCTAGACTAGTGGCACAGGGTTACACACAAGTAGAAGGTGTTGACTATGATGAGACGTTCGCACCTGTTGCACGACTTGAGTCTATTCGATTGCTATTGTGTGTTGCTTGCTTTCTTGATCTTAAGTTGTACCAAATGGATGTCAAAAATGCATTTCTTAATGGTTTTTTGAATGAAGAAATGTGCGTAGAACAACCAAAAGGATTTCAAGATCCACACAAACCTAATTTCATTTTTAAACTTAAAAAGGCGTTGTATGGATTAAAACAAGCCCCTAGGGCTTGGTATGAAAGGTTGGCAGATTTCTTAGTATAATTTGGGTTTAAAAGAGACGGAGTTGATAAAACCTTGTTCATTAAGAAAGACAAGCACCATATGACTATAGCTCAAGTTTATGTGGATGATATAGTGTTTGGTTCTACTTGTGATTCATTACGTGATGATTTTGTGAACTCTATGTCTTCTACTTTTGAAATGAGCTTGGTTGGGGAACTTAATTTCTTTCTAGGTTTACAAATTAGACAACTACCTGATGGTATTTTTGTCTCACAATGTAAATATGCAAAAAACCTTGTTAAGAAACTTGGTCTTGATAACAGCAAGCACATGAAAACACCCATGAACACTAGTCAAAAATTGTGTAGGGACGAAGTGTCTGAAGGTGTTGACAACACCTTATCCAGTTGCATGATAGGGAGCTTACTTTACCTCGCTGCTAGTCGGCCATATCTTATGTTTAGTGTTTGTGTTTGTGCCCGGTACCAATCTGACCCTAAAATCACTCACTTGAATGCAGTTAAATGTATAATTTAATATGTAAGTGGATCGGCTGATTTAGGGCTATGGTACACTAAGGACACTAACACAAATTTGGTGGGGTTTAGTGATTCGGACTGGGCTGGTGACTTAGAGGATAGGAAGAGTACCTCTGGGGGATATTTTTATCTGGGAAATAATCTTGTGTCGTGGTATATGTTGGGAAATTTATTGTTTAGATTTTGATGAATGCCATGTAAAACTTAGAATAGGAAGTTGGCACCCCATTTTCGTTGTAAACTACAATGTAATAAATAAAATGGTCAAGCCGAAATTTGAGTTAAATCACTATGCCTAAACATGCAAGAAGACAATCGGAGACTAGAAGGAAGACTCATTTTGCAAGACAACCGAGTATGGCAAAGAAGAGAAGATGGGAACTCGATCAAGGAACAATCGAGATGCGGTGAGTAGAGTATCGTCAAGTCAACTCAAGATAGCCAAGTCTCAAGTTGAAGTGATGAAGAGTCATCCAATGATTGAAGTCGACTCTAAGTCACCTAGGGAAAGCAAGGAAAAATGCGGTCAAGTCGAGATAATGGAAGAGATCCGTTGCAAAAACGTAAATCAAGGGAATTACTTAAACAAGTAATACCTCCATACTACCTTTCTTGAAGTGCTCACCCCGAAGCGTGCAAAAGGAATAAACCAATGGGAAGATTTTCGCACCATGTCGAACTCGAAAAAGTCAAGAACAATTCATATGAGGAAGTGGCAATTCCAAGGATCGCAAAAAGACAAAGCCAACGATCACAAGTGACTTTCAAAAATAAGCCTATCTCTTCAACGGGCAGATTTTTGAAAGATCACTATAAAAGGCTGAGGAATGACTCTGAGAGCTGGTTACCTTGATACCTGAACCACAAACATTCAAGCAAACATTTGAATCAGAACCTAAGATATTCTCAAATCATTCAAGATTAATCCTCAAGCTTACATTACGAAGAAAATCAATCCAACACTCACTGTGTGAAGGAAAGATAACTTTAATCGTTGAAGAGGAAATTGTTGAAGAATCAAGGGTCTATATTCCACGGAGGATTGTAGGAAGGTTCAAGGTCGAACCGGTCTCAAGTTTTTGGTGGGCTTCGTGATCAAATCCAAAGAGCTTGAGCAAAGGGGCTGTAGTAGCAAGACAAGGCTACCCTGTGAAGAAGTTCGAGTCGCACGAGAAGCCAAGCTGCGTGACCAAGGTATCTCGGATCGAGTCCCAAAAGGATCAAGTCACCGCTGGTGATCAAGACTTGTATCCTGATTTATTACCACTCTATATCCGATCAATACTTAGTGGATTCCTCCAGGAGTTGGAGAAGAGAGGAGTAGAAGAATTACCCCATCTTCAAACCTCTATAAAAACTTATCGTGTCATTTACATTTTCAACACTTTAATTCCCGCATCTTATTTATTTAAGTTTCTTTGATAAATTTACTATCCACTTAATAATCTCTAAGTACTAAACCAAATTTAAGGGTGTAAAGTCTTCCAATGAAAACAAATCATAGTCGAGTTAAATCTTTAGTCAAAACAACAAGGATTTGAGTTATTCTATCAACAACTAAGTCGAGTCTCGTTGAGTAACTAACTCACGATTAACTAACTTAGCTATCCATCAAGGACTCAATTGTGAAGTATTAACTCTGAATATTTAAAAGGACTAAATCGAAGAGTTGGTAAGGTTTATTCAATTCTAAACCTTACACTCACACCCCTTGGGACCTACAAGTGGTATCGTATCTTAAGAGCGGTTGGTTCATTGAGCCTTCCGCACCAAGTTCTTGAACTAGATCTCTAAATTTTTCAAAGTCCTGTTTTAGTACTTAAGTTCTTGAAAACTCTTTTTATCATTAAAAGTTATTATTATGGAAGCAAATTTGATACACATCCCTATGTTCACAATTGAAGAATTTGATGATTGGAAAATTCGCATGCGAGGCTCATCTATCAAAGCATTACATGATGAGATGTGGATAGTGATAGAGGATGGGCCACCGCAAATTTTAAAAGTGAACACAATTGTAAGAGAGAGCTGCGGTAAATTTGAAGGTGAAGAGGATGTTGCTCCCGGACGGTCATGGTTGAAAACCAAGAGTTGAATGGACAAATGATGACAAAAAAGATATAACCTGGAAAATGTGGCCAAGGACATTCTTTACAAAACCTTGGACAAAGCCATGTTCAATAAAGTCAAATCATGCAAAACGGCTAAAGAAATGGGACAAGCTAACATTGATTTGTGAAGGGCTCATAGCAAATCAAGGAAAATAAATTATCGATTCTTTGTCGTAAATTTGAAAATTTCAAAATGATCGCAGGAGAGACCCTGGATCAATTTTGGATGCTCGGTTTACGTAAATTACCAACGAGCTATCTCGACTTGGAAAAGAATATACACGAAGGAAATGTGTATGAAGATTCTAAGAAGTCTCCCAACCGAGAGTGGGATATGAAAGTCATGGCCATGAGACACTCCATGGACCTATCCAAGACATCCAACCATGAGCTATTCTCGGATCTCAAAGCCTACGAATTTGAGCCGAGAAGAAAAGACCAGAAGAAGAGACAAAATCGTGTACCCAAAACATCACTCTAATTGTTAAGGATGGCAAGAGAGCCGAGGTCAAAAAGTCATTGACCAAGAGGAAATAGCCCGATGGTTAAAAGGTTTAACAAGTTCTTCAATAAGAACTATAAGAGAGGCAAGGGCAAATGATGAAGAAGACACTCGGCTCTCCCTCCAAGTCAAGGAAAGATAGGCCAACCAAGAGAACATAGCATCAAAAAGTTTGAATATCAAAGGGTCGACAATCCAAAAATGGAAAGAGCTTCGATCAAAAGGTTGAAAATCTATCTTTGAACCGTAGGCAACCAGGTCACTATGCCATTGATTGCCCATATCCCGTAGTCAACAAATACAGGAATGAAGAAGAAAGAAAGGTCTTAAGAGAAAGAAGACAAGAAAAGAAAAAGGCAATGTGGCCGCAGAGACCTTTACAAGACTGAGACAACCAAGTCAAGAGACACAACTGATTCAGAGAGTAGTGGTCGACTACTCAAGTGACTCGAAGAAGAAGCCTTGATCCGTTTGATGGCCAAGGAACAAAACCAACTCCGACCAAGAAGATGAGGTACACTCTAACTCATCACACTTAGATTCTAGTGATAGTGACTATGACACACACACTTCATCACCCACCGATCTTTATGATTCATTAGGCAAAATGATGAAAGATTTTGAACACATTAAATCCTCACACACACTACTAAATGAGGAAAACAACTCTACTCAAAAGCTAAAACTCACAAAACTAACTAAGGAGCCGAGTACTCTAAGTCAAATAGCCGAGGAGAATGAAAGTTTAAAGACCGAAAATGCTAAGCTAGAAACGTAAATAGTTGCTATAGAAAAGAGGGAAAATGACCTCAAAAATGTGATTGCCTCATTCACTAAGGCATCTAAATCATTGGATGATCTTATTATGAGTCAAAGAGAATGTTGAGACAAGACAGGACTTAGGATTTAATTCCTCTCGTGCTATGTCAAGCTCCAAAAGTGATTTTGGAAAAAGGATCTCTAAAGAATGACGTATCTCAAAAATCCAAAACTCCAAAGGGTGCACACACATTTATCCCAAAGCACAATTACAAACAAACTGGCCTTGGTTTTATAAATAAAGGAAAAGGAAAACAAACTTGATTGAGTGTCTTTGAGAGGGCGGTGAGAAGAAATCCACCGAGTTCCTCAAAGAAATTCCAAACAGAAATACTCGTAAAGAAGAAACAGAGCTACCAAAAACCCCAGAAGTTCTATAAAAGAAACACATATGAAGGGAATGGTAGAAAATACCAAGCCAAGCCGATTGGAATAATGTGAACTATTAGCAAAGACCATGGAATATAAGCCAAAATGGCAAAGGCCAGAACTCAAGAAAGGCCATTCCAAAGGTATAAGAGTCATCGCACACATATGCACCTAGGCACTACACTCGGAGATATCACAACTACCCAAAGAAGGCAATTGCTAAAACACATATACAGCATACGAGACAAAAAGAGACAAATTTGTATGAACCTAGAATCCCCAAGCAATTTGCCAAAATTAATTATGATTATGGCACGATAGATGGCAACCCCTTAGAGTCAAACCATTTGGCTATATGTTGGTTGGATCATCTTACAACACTAACCCCTCGGGACCCGCAGACAAGTATGGGTACCTAAAACTTAATTTCTTTTTTTGCGGGTTCAAGGAACAACTGAGTGCCAAGGAACCTGGTACATGGATAGTGGCTTTTCCAGACATATGACAGGAAACAAGAAAAATCTGTCAAAATTCAAAGAAGTCAAAGGAGCAAAAGTCATATTTGGAGGAAATGAAGCTCCAGGAGAAATAAGAGGCATTGGATCCATCAAGAAAAATGGATTAAAAATCACAGATGTTGCATATGTTGAAGGACTCAACTTCAACTTGCTAAGCATCAGCCAACTCTGTGACAAGGGTTATAATGTTGGATTCAACATGGGTATATGCCAAATCAAGGATCTTTTGAATCAAATGAATTTGTGTTGCAAGGATACATACAAAAGAACATGTATGTCGTGGATATGTCAACTGCAACACCCATCACCTGTCTATTAGCAAAGAGCACAACTGAATCAAGTTGGTTGTGGCACAAAAAGCTGAGTCACCTGAATTTCAAAACGATTAACAAGCTTTCCAGAAGCAATCTTGTGGAAGGACTTCCAGACTCAGTATACAAGAAGGAGAGTATATGTGATGCATGTCAGAAGGGAAAACAAATCAAATCATCATTCAAAGAAAAGACATGTCCATCTTCAACAAGAATATTGCATCTGCTACATATGGATCTATTTGGTCCAGTTGAACCAGCTAGCATAAGTGGGAAGAAATACACCTTGGTGGTAGTAGATGACTACTCAAGATATACATGGACAATATTCATGTGTAAGAAGAAAGAAACTCTACGAAACTACCCAAAACGGTGATGAAGAGGATTCAAAATGAGAAGAGCCAAACCATTATCAAAATAAGATCTCGGACAGAGGAACCGAGTTTGTCAATGGTATAATAACTCAATATTGTATAGAAAATGGTATTGGTCATGAAGGACTTGTGAGAATGGAGTTGCGAGAAAGAAGGAATAGAACTCTCAAAAAAAGCAAGAAGGACCATGTTAGTCAAGCAGGCTACCTAAAAGATTTTGGGTCAAGCAATAAACACAAAGATGCTACACTCAAAATAGATGCATGATAAATAGACGGTGACAAAGACTCCTATGAGATTTGGACGGGGGAGAAAACCAAATGTTGCATATTTTGGAATATTTGGATGTAAATGCTTCATCCATAACAATGGCAAAGATAATTTGAAGGCTTTTGATGCTAAAGTCGATGAAGGTATCTTCTTGGGATACTGGTGAAAGCAAAGCCTACAAGAGTACTAAACAAGAGGACTATGGTTACAGAGGAATCCATTCATGTAGTGTTTGATGAGCCAAATGTAAATGGAGAAGACATTGAAGAGTCGGTGATAGTTGAATCAACCAACCATGCGTAAGAAGAGTCCCTATGTTGAAGTCAAGCCGGAATTATAAACCAGGATGAAGATGAGATAGCCGAGTTTCAAAAACAGTGGAAAATCTGCGACTAAGTGATGACGAGAGAGAGTCGATCAAAGCAACATAGTGCAAGACGATCAATCTAGCTAACTTACTCCAACCCGATGTAAGATGGCTAGAGACCATCCACGTAACTAGTCATTGGAGATATAAGAGAAGGTGTCAAAACAAGATCGTAACTCAACAAGAAGCTATGTTCACATGCTTTATCTCACAAATAGAGCCTAAAGATGTGTCACAAGCATTGGATGACACACATTGGATTCAAGCTATGCAAGAAGAGTGAATCAGTTTGAAAGAAATAAAGTATGGGAATTAGTTCAAAGACCCACCCATCAAAATGTTATTGGCACTAAATGGGTGTTCGAAACAAGATGAACGAGGAAGGTTCTATGGTAAAAACAAAGCAAGATTAGTAGCCAAAGGATATTGCCAAGAAGAAAGGATAGATTTTGATGAAACATTTGCCCTCGTAGCAAGATTGGAAGCTATAAGGATGTTTCTTGCCTATGCAGATTCACAAGAATTTTATTGTATATTAGATGGATGTAAATAGTGCATTCCTTAATGGTTTATTGGAAGAAGAAGTGTATGTTGAACAACCTCCAGGATTTGAGCGAGAAGACTCTTGGAGATAAGGTATACAAACTTCAAGAAAGCTCTATATGGATTGAAACAGGCACCCAGAGCATGGTATGATACTTTGTCACAATTCCGATCGAGAACGGATTCACAAAAGGCAAAGTGGATAGAACACACTCTTGAGAATTCAAGATGTGAAGAGTATATTGCTTGTTCAAATATATGTGGATGACATTATTTTTGGATCCACAAACAAAGAGCTCGTGTGATAAATTTTCAAACCTCATGCAAAGCAAATTCAAAATGAGCATGATGGGAGAGCCGACATTCTTCCTTGGACTCCAAGTGAAACAAGTGAAGGATGGAACCTTCATAAGTTAGACAAAATACACCAGAGATTTAATGAAGAAATTTGGTATGGAAGAGAAGTCTTACGTGAAAATACCAATGAATACATCATCAAAATGGATATGGATGCGGATGGCGGGGCAGCCGTAGATCAAAAAGATCTGAGCACTCATTGGATCATTGCTCTATCTCACAAAGAAGTTGCGAGGCGGACATCACCTTTGTTGTAGGTGTATGTGCAAGATTTCAATATGCTCCAAAAGAAAGCCACATGATCTGATGCCAAGAGAATCTTGAGATATTTGAAAGGAAGCCAAGAAGTTGGCTTATGGTATCCCAAGGAAGGTGGATTCAAGCTAATTGGCTATTGGACTCGACTATGATGGATGTAGAGTTGACAGAAGAGCACCTCGTGCACATGTCAAATGCTTGAAACAAAGCAGGCTAATTTCTGGTTTAGCAAAAAGCAAAATTCAATAGCCACCTCTACACCAAGGCAGAATACATAGTCAAGGTGCGGCAATTTGTTGTTGTGCCCAAGTCCTATGGATGAGACAAAGAATCGAGAGACTATGAATTTGAAGAAAAGGAAATTCCAATCATGTGTGATAACACAAGTGCAATTGCAATCACTCAAAATCTTGTGTTGCACTCAAGAACAAAGCATATCGATGTCGATATCACTTCATAAGAGATCATGTTGAAAAGAAGGACATCACATTGGAATATATTTCAACCGATAAACAAGGTTGGGCGACATATTCACAAAACCATTATGTGAGTCAAGATTTGAAGAAATCAAACATGAGTTAGGGTTAATTGGTGAAGTGACATTCGAAGACTCAAAGAAAAGAAATGAAACACGAAAAGGGAAAAAGAGTGAACTCTCAAATTAGCTAAGTGAATCACCATATCGGAAAGACAAATTGACTATACCGAGTTAGGATGACAATTTGAGTCACTAGAGAAGCTGTGAGAAGAAGGGTTAAATCGGCTAAGGGATAAGCGAGTCATTTATGCGCAAAGGGATAAAAACGCGATCGTTTTTACTAAGCGGGAATATTTTTAAGAATGACGTCAAAGATAATTATGACGTGTACATGCAAAAGCCGCACACCAAGCTTATGATTGGATATAAATCTTTGCCGCATTAAATACGAGACATTAAATGCTAATCGGCGTGCAAAATCTAAGCCGTTGATTTCGATCACATTTCAAAAACCACCCGCACGTCCTTTCAGGAACCATACTTAAACCATTTTCGTCCGTTTCTCTCACACATTACCAAAAACTGTTCACTTCTCTCTCTCAGAAGCAAAGGCAAAAACTCTCTCAAAAACCCTATCAATCTTCAAATCACTTTCTAAGTTTCATTCGGTGAAATACTGAAAAATGGCATCCTCTTATGATTTTGTCAAGCTAGGAAAGCAAATCCACATCGGGTCTACTGTAGATTTTGAGGGTATAGTCAAACAGGGGTCCGATGACGCCCTCATAAAGAAGATCGCTGAAAAACTCGAAACGACTAGGCTAAAACCATTTTTGACGATGGACTTTCCGATGACCTATGTGGAAGAGGTCGCACAATTCTACGTGAATGCTGAGATTCACGATGAGGGGATCAAATCCTCTGTTCATGGGAAGGAGTTCATAATCACTGCCAAGGATTTGGCAGAACACTGCTCATTACCGGCGGAAGGAGCACCAGAAATCAATGAAGCGATGTTGACTTGGGCCGCTTGAAGGAAAAAGCCAAGACCGACTATCTTTGAAAAGATAGTGTACACAACTAACAAGAGGTTTGCTTGGAGAGGAGGACTACCACAAATTGTTGGACATCGTTGCCAAATGCATATACATCAAATTTGGCACTTGACCAACTGTCAAAGCGAAATTGATCGTAATGGTTGCGATCATTGAAGAAAAAAAGAAAGTGAATCGGGCTGAGTTTGTCTACAGCAGACTCGCGCGAGAATGTAGAGAACAAATCCTTCAAGGAGAATGGAGCATTTGGAGGATCCCCGGGATACGGTCAGTGATTGGTCGGCTCATGGAGGTAAAAGGAGTCCTCTTCGACATGGAAAGGCGTTCCATGTAAACAAGAGGATGTTCGAGATCAAACCCTCTAGGCGCGCGAGAAGAGAGCCTATGGTAAGAGAGTTGATACGAGTGATGGGGAATCGGTGACCACTCAAGATACAACTGTCTCATCTCCACCAAATAAGAAGGCTGCCCCTGCGCAAATTTGCTAAGAGCTCTTTGCGCCCTGCAAAGAAAGAAAAACAAATATGCTCCCGCCCCGCTGCGGTCGAGTCACTGTCCCCATAGCCGTGTCTCCCGCCCCGCAGCCATGGCAGCAGAGAAAGAATCCCAAATACCTTCTCCGGTCATTAAGAAGAGGAGAACGATAAGCCAAGACGGCCAACTCCTCGTAAGAAAACAACAAGACCGACCCCGCGCCCAAGACTCGGAAGAAACCTTGTCGTGAACCGTAAATCCCTCTCGGTTCAAACAAGAAGAAGAAGAAGAATTTTCAAGCGTTCGAGCTTGAGAAGCCGGCCGAGTCATCACTGGTGGAGAAGATACTCCGAGATTCTTTGGAGAAGTAGAGTCTCCGAAGTGATGGTTGAACGGCCAAGTCTTCCGAGGTCGATCAGCCAGAGGCAACTTGAAGACCCAGTTGTAGTCGAACACCGGAGAGGAACAAAGAATGGCCGAGACAACCGAGTCACCTATTGATAGGGTTGTTTCTCCAATTGCAATGAGGTCGCTTTGAAGGTGTCGGCAGAAGAAAGTTTGCTATCTTCAATACCTGGAAACGAGGGCCAACAAGAGGATGATGAAGACGATTTAATCATGCACTCTCCATTGTATCCAGACATCCAAAATCGTCGCTGCGAGTGGAGAAAATGGAAGTCGAGCCTATCCGAGTGGTTTCAATATCCGAGTTCATTCTTTGAGGAATAAGAACTCTTCCGATTTCTTGAGGTGGACACATCTTTGCAAGCCCTTGACGAGGATAATTGCATAAATATCTTGGAAATTCGAAAAAGAAAATGAATGGGCTAAAGCGGAGGAGGACGCAGAGGCACGTGAGAAGGCCAAAGATCCGCCCTATCACCGGCACCTGAGAACATACACATCCTCACTTTGACATCCTATCGTAAAGTGATGAGGATCTCGGACCCCGCCTTTCTAAAGAAGAATTGCAAATACAACAAGCAATGCGAGAATCGAGTAATCCTTCATGAACAAAGGATGATGGAGGGACCAGGAGAGTCCTCCAAAACACACGGTGGAGATAGACCCAATGGGAGTGGTGCAACATATTGTCACCGTTGTTCTTTGCCACCACTTCCCCAACTCACTCGGAAGAAGGAACTAAGGAGGCTGGCGATGAAACCGGGAAAATGGGGACCCCGGTCGATCCAACCCCTAATGAAGGTGTCTTACCACCCGCCCCAACGGCTGAATACTCAATGGGAGCAGTAGGAAGTCCGAGACGAGTGACCCCAATCCAAGTCACTCGGTGGTGTGCCGGTGAGGGGGAAACTCCCTCCACCGCAAAGCAAGGTTGGAGGATTCGATTGACTCCACAATGAATCTAGGAGGCAAAGTGGAGAAGGAACAAACACAAAGTACATAGCAAGTTGTCATCAACGAGGCTCGAAAGTTGAGACTGCTGTCTCGAGGTGCCAAATCGCTGCTCGAAGGCTAATGACGTTCTTTGATGCGATCGAGGCACAGGAAGGAACAGCCACAGGAGTTAACACTGGCGACGAAAGTGCAATCCATGGAGTTGAGACTCAATGGATGCCACCATGAGAAGACCCTAAGGCGACATCGTCGAAAAAGGATGTCAAGGCCTCATTGCAGTTGAGATGCGAGGAGGTAATGAAGGCCAACGGGAGGTTGAGACTTCTGGGGTAAAGAAGTTGAAGTACGTAACATCCCTCCCCGCTATCATTGATCCATAAGAAAAGGAGATAAGTGCGCTTCATGATTCCCAAGATAATCCTCGATGTAACCTTTCCGGGATCGGAAGGAGACGATGAAGCTAAGTCATCCCCCGTGGATCGATCCAAAAGACTCGGTGAGGATGTTCCAACCACGAGTAAGTCCGACCTCAAGTCTACTCGTCAAACTTTCAACTTTGATGAACCATCCATGGAAATCTCATCATCGTCCGATGACGCTTACGATAAGGCCGAGGACTAGTCAACTCACGTGGAAAAAACCGGTGAGTCCAGGCTGTTGTTGAGACCGAAAGTTGGGTCAAGGAGCAAGCAGCTCCCCCAAGTCGACGGGTTCGACCCCACAAGGAACTTCACGAGCACCACCCATCATTGAACAAATTCCGCTTGTTCGTGATGATCCCTTTGTAGAATCATTTCCTTCTCTTTGGAGGTACCCGACCTTCATGAAGAGTCGAGAAAAGAGATCTCGAGCGCTTCCCAGACTGATGATCTGTCATTCCATCGATACCATCGTTCAATTGACTATGATTTTGACGCCGCTTGGCCGTCACCGCAACAGAGAGGAACAATGAAGTTCGGGAGGTGTTCAAAGAATTATTTCTTGAAATTGAACGGATGGAGAGGCACCAAGCCTCGATGGACATGAGATCGGATAATAGAGATGCCAACCTTACTACCGACTTGAGAGGAATAATAGTCGAGAATCGGAGTGGTGGCAACAGAAGCAAACAATGCGCGTGGAACAAGCTAGATATTTGAGAACATTGTTCAACAAGTGTTGGTATGGTGAGCCGAGAATGTGATGCAAAGACAAAATTGAGAGAACACATTGAGCACATGCATGAATCTCACATCGCCTTTGAGATAAAGGCTCTGCGTGAGCAAAATAAGAATGAGCTCTGCGTATGGAAGAAAACATGGATCGAAAATTCAGCCTTCTCATGGCCGAGATGAGGTTAATTAAAGATGAATCCAACGCTACTCGCTCCGAAGTTTTCGCGCCGCATACTCCGCAGCGGACTCGCGTAACTTGGCTATCGCAGATCGACTTCTGCCGCTAGTTTGTTTCTAGGGGTTCCTCTCTCCTTTGATGATGCCAAAAAGGGGAAGAGGAATACCTAAAAGTCATTTGAGGGATCCGAAGTTGAGAAAGAGGGAGCATGTAAAGGGAAAGACAATCGAGGAAGTTTCAAGAGAAAATAAAAGGAAGTCTGTTGAGGGGAAAGGATCGAGAGATGTGACCTTGATGATTGCACAAACCCCAGTTTGATATTATCAAAGAAACTCGATGTTCCGCCACTCAACTCTACGATGTACCTATGGCCGACAAGAGAAAGACGATTGAAGCGAGGGATGGAGGAAGTGGAAGGAAGGATGAATGCCCGAAGAGTTATGGATATTTTGAAACAACATGGAGGCATTCCAGTGAGACAGAGACCCTTATGCCATCTCGGATCTTGAAGAGCAAGATCGGTTGATGAATTTAAAACGCCGCATCTCGAAGGATACTTCGCAAACATGTCCATGGCTCAAACCAGGGGACTTATCTTGGGAAAAGGGTCTCACACTATGTGAAGAAGCCGACAGAAACAAACACAACCGATCGCTCTCGCTGGTCACTCGCTAGTCACTCAATTTGGGAAGAAGAAGACCAAAATACAATACACGCCCGGAGGAAGAGGTAGAGGAAGAAGCGGTGGTGGAGGAAGAGGTTTGGACCAGACCTCCGCCCAAAAACATTGAGTACATAGATCCAGGCAAGAAAAGGAGGGATCTCTTGGGTTGGTTTTGTGAAGTAGCCAATCTACAAGTGGCTAAGAACAATCTGAGTATGTGAAAAGAATTGAAGAAGAAAATAAAAGACAAACTCGGCTATGGGAGGAGAGACAAGAGAGAATAAGAAGAGATGAAGCTGCTTTGCCGGAAGGCGTATAAAAAGAAGAAGAAAGCAGATGAAGATGAGAAAAAGAAAAGAAGACTTAAGAAGATGTGAAGAAGAAAAAAAAAGAAGGAGGAAGCGAAGGAGATGAATGTGTTCTTTGTCACCCCTTCATGTATTTACTATGTAAATACATTTTATATAAGTCTTCGTAATAAATCTGTAAATTCTCTATTTTTGCGTAGACATAGATGTTTTGCGTAAAGGACAATAATGTTATGATCAATAAAAGGATTGATTCTACCCATACATTCTCTGTGAATGCACTATCTGTATGTATCTTTGCTATTTACATTTTGAATATTTTAAGTTTTGGCATCATCAAAAAGGGGGAAATTGTTGGGAAATTTATTATTTAGATTTTAATGAATGCCATGTAAAACTTAGAATAGGAAGTTGGCACCCCATTTTCGTTGTAAACTGCATTGTAATAAATAGGGCTGGTCAAGCTGAGTTAAGTCACTATGCCTAAACATGCAAGAAGACAACTAGAGACTAGAAGGAAGACTCCAGCTGCAAGACAGCTGAGTATGGCAAAGAAGAGAAGACGGGAACTCGACTAAAGGAACAACTGAGATGCAGCTGAGTAGAGTATCAGTTAAGTCAACTCAAGATAGCCAAGTCTCAAGTTGAAGTGACAAAAGAGTCATCCATGATTGGAAGCGACTCTAAGTCACCCGGGGAAAGCAAGGAAATGCGATCAAGTCGAGATAATCGGAAGAGATCCGTTGTACGTAAATCAAGGGAATTACTTAAACAAGTAATACCTCCATACTACCTTTCTCGAAGTGCTCACCCCGAAGCGTGCAAAAGGAATAAACCAATGGGAAGCACTGCACCATGTCAGAACTCTGAAAAGCTGAAGAACAATTCATATGAGGAAGTGGCAATTCCAAGGACTGCAAAAAGACAAAGCCAACGATCACAAGTGACTTTAAAAAATAAGCCTATCTCTTCAACGGGCGATTTTTGAAAGATCACTATAAAAGGCCGAGGAATGACTCACGAGAGTAGTTACCTTGATACGAACCACGAACATTCAAGCAAACATTTTGAATCAGTAACCTAAGATATTCTCAAATCATTCAAGATTAATCCTCAAGCCTACATTACGAAGAAAATCAATCCAACACTCACTGTGAAGGAAAGATAACTTTAATCGAGTTGAAGAGGAAATTGTTGAAGAATCAAGGGGTCTACATTCCATGGAGGATTGTAGGAAGGTTCAAGGTCGAACCAGTCTCAAGTTTTTGGAGGGCTTCGTGATCAAATCCAAAGAGCTTGAGCAAGTGGGTCAGTAGTAGCAAAGGCAAATGCCTGTGAAGAAAGCCGAGTCGCACGAGAAGCCTTGTTGCGTGACCAAGGCATCTCGGATCGAGTCCCAAAGGATCTTGTTTCTGGACTGTTACCACTCGTATATCCGATCAATACCTAGTGGATTCCTCCGGGAGTTGGGAGAAGAGAGGAGTAGAAGAATTACCCCATCTTGAACCTCTATAAAAACTTATCGTGTCATTTACATTTCAACACTTTAATTCTCGCATCTTATTTATTTAACTCTGTGATAAATTTACTATCCACTTGATAATCTCTAAGTACTAAACCAAATTTAAGGGTGTAAAGTCTTCCAATTTGAAAACAAATCACAATCGAGTTAAATCTTTAGTCAAAACAATTTGAGTTATTCTATCAACGACTTAGTGAGTGTTGAGTAACTAACTCATGTTGATTAACTAACTTAGTTGTCCATCAAGGACTCAGCTGTGAAGTATTAACTCTGAATATTTAAAAGGACTAAATCGAAAAGTTGGTAAGGTTTATTCAACCCCCCCTTCTAAACCTTACACTCACACCCCTTGGGACCTACAGTATAGTAGGAAGCGTAATTGTGTTTCACTTTCTACAGCTGAATCTGAGTATGTGGTAGCTGGTTCTTGTTGTGTCCAACTTATCTGGATGAAGCAAATGCTTGATGATTATGGTATTTCTAGTGATATTTTGACCATGTATTGTGACAACCTAAGTGCTTTAGATATCTCTAGAAATCCGGTGCAACATTCCCGAACTAAACACATTAACATAAGACATCATTTTATTCGGGATTTGGTGGAGAAAGGTTTGATTCACATTGATCATGTTTCCACTGAAAATCAGATAGCTGACATTCTCACTAAATCGTTGGATTTTGAGAGATTTTCCAGTCTCCGGAAATCTCTTGGTCTTTGTGTACTGAAACAATGAAGTGTGGTCTGAGGTGTGACGACACTTGTCGCAACACCTATTTCTTTTGTTTTTTTTTCTTTCTATTTTTAGGCTTTAGGCATGTTGCATAATATCTTCAGGGTTTTCAAATTGGGTGTGCCATGTGTGAAACCTTTCAGTTGGATTCGAGTTATTTTTGTGGCCAAAAATCGGATTGAATATAATACAAGTACTTGCACATTTTTTTCCTTATATTTGTACATACTTTAGCTCCTCTGTTTTGAAGTTTGTTACTAATTAGTTGAGGGGTCTTTCATCTCTTGTATGATCATGCCCCATGCGAAAATTATAACGTTTTTTCAAACATGAGTTTGGCTCCGCTGATTATAGTCATTAAAGTAGTTGAGGAATCTTTCACAATTCTATGATCATGTTCCATGTGAAACAATGACTTGTTAATTAAGAGCTTTTGTTTACTTGTCAAAAAATGAGAGAAAAATACACAAAAATGTGTATATGAAAAAAAAGGAAAAATACACAAAAATGTGTATATATTAGTTGAGTTTGGTTGATTTTGTGCAAGGAAAAATCATAAAAAGATCTGAGTATGGCCCTGAAAAGTGTTCTTGATGAAAACTGAGAAGTGTTTAGCCAGATGTGGCCAACACTCTCTGAATACACCTTGTGGTATTTTTTTCAGCTTTTGTGTGCTTGACTGCATTTTTTATTTATTTTTTATTTCGATTTTTTTTTATTTTTAGGCATAATCAAGAATTGATTCAGTGTTTTTTGTCCCTATAAACTGATTTTCAACGATTACGTGTGGTGGTTATTCTTTTTCTCTCCATTATCCTAAATTTTAGGGGTTTAATGTTAGTGGGTTGAATTGAGGGGGAGTTAAATATCTGGAACTTGAGATAAATATATGCACTTAGTGGGTAGTTATTTCTGGTCTCTATATTGTTTAAAAATACTGTGATTTATTTCAAGTGTTTGTAACATCATTTCTTTCCAGATTT
Source organism: Rehmannia glutinosa (assembly GCA_016081115.2). Taxonomy (NCBI): domain Eukaryota; kingdom Viridiplantae; phylum Streptophyta; class Magnoliopsida; order Lamiales; family Orobanchaceae; genus Rehmannia; species Rehmannia glutinosa. The sequence continues at coordinate 9,227,313 of CM071932.1, read as the reverse complement.
TTGATCCCCTTAATTTTCTACAGGTTGACATACACAATGGATGATGAGAATACTTCCAACATCTTGGCCCAATTAAAAGATAGCCCACTACCTCCTCAATCTTCACCAAACCCAACTCAAACACACCCTTCACCTTCTGAAAATCCCCACAACCCGTTACCTACGAAACCAATATCACCAACATATACTTCTTCACCACCAAAACCCACTGAATCCACAGCCATGGAGTATGATCCCTCAGACAGTCGAAGCGAATGGGCCAGAGCAACTGGGAAGCCACCTTATTCAGGTGTTTCAGGAAGTGTCCCGTCCCCCATGGCCGTACATGAAGAAATTAGGGACGAAAACCCTATTTCGACCAAACCCGTTGTGCCTTCGGCAGCGATCGTTCCAATTATCACTGAAATAGATGCTCTAGGCATCCAACTTCCAGGGCACGAAGAGAATCCGTTGGATGTTGATGACCCATGATTTGGAGAGCATCAAACAAACGTTCGGTCCTCTAGGAACTCCTTTCAAGAAAAAATCTTGTCGGCTTCAAGGTAAACCCCCTGTTACAAAATTTGCTCAATCCAAGAAGAGAACACGAGGTTAGCATCTTGTTAGGTCTTCTTCTTCTTCAAAATCTTCCAAAATTCCTTCCCTGTTTCTTCTAATGTTGAGAACGAGGCTCCTTTTGTTGACCCCGGATCGGGAGAAGTGTTGGGGGAGAAGACACTTCAGTTGAAACCAGGACCGAGGATACTGGGGTTGTGGGTGATCAGTCTGTGGTTCCTGCAAGTGTGTCTGGAGGTGTGTCTGCAGGTGATGCCAACACCCAGGGAACACCTGAAGAACAAGGAAATTTCTTAGACACTGTCATGGAATTTGCTGAGGGGAGCAGTGATGACAACAACCATGCCTCCGATTCCGAGTCAGAGTTTGAAGGCGAAGGAGAAGGTGATGAAGATGAGAGTACTGATGATGAGGCCACATAAATAGATATTGAGGAAGATGATCCTGAGTTGCATGTGCCTACAGATGAACTAAGGTCAAAAATGGCAGCTGATAGAGGTGTGTCTGTAGGTGTTGCCACACCTCACATCTCACAACCTGAAAATGTGGAAGAAATGGATCAGGGGATGGCTGAGAAATTCGCCCAAGCTCGGGCAATTGATTCTGATATTGAGATAAGTGATCCTCACTCTTTTGAATTTCTTTCCATTCAAGCTAGCCAAATTTGGGATGATGTCATCAATAAAGATTTCATCACTGAAAAACCACTTAATATTGATGATTTTTGCAAATATAACCTTGTTCAATTTTTGGAAGAACAACATTTCCTACAAACTGCTATGCATGCTAAACCGTTTGTTGAAGGTATAGTTTGGAAATTTTATTCAAACATTTTAAAAAATACCTTCAACAAACACTCTGCAAAATTTGGAAAAGTTTACTTACGAGGAAAACTTTACAACTTCACACCTTCAATCATTAACAACCACCTTGGTTTACCTAATGATGAAGGTGATTTAGTCTTTGAAAATGAGCCTGAAGTTGTAAAGGAGCTCACTGGAAATTTTTTAAAAGCTTGGCCAAAAGCTCCAGTTAAGTTATACTCTTCAGACGTAACTTCCAAATATGCCGTACTTCACAAAGTGGCCATAGCTAATTGGATTCCTACTACCAATAATTCTACTTTGACTAAAGCCCAAGGGCATTTTCTTTTCAAACTTGGTAGAGGATTCCACATAAATTTTGGTGAGCATATTTTCTCATTAATTTCCAATTTTGCTGAGAAGAAAAGCAAGTATGGCAGTTTGATCTTTCCTTCCCTCATCTTCTCTATTCTGGAAGCCCAAGGAATAAACTGCAAAGAACAAGAATCCTTAACCCCTCTGCCTCTCCCTATTCCCATCAAATCTGACCAACTTGAAGGACCTCATATTCGTGACCTTCCTATAGGTGAGGAGAGAGGTGTTTCCACACCTCCTGGCATACCTTCTGCCTCCCAGCAATTCATCCATGTTCCTCTTCACTTTCTTGAGGTTAAATTACAAAATGCCATTGCCCAAATTGAGATATTTACTCGCATTTGGGATTAAACGAGTAAATTAATTTCTACCCAAAAAAGGGGAGAAAGTGGCACAAAAACGAGCGAGGTTGGAATGGAAACTGAAGTACTAGGGTGTGAAGAGCAAGTGGGAGAAGAAGAGGAAGTTGGTACAGTTGCAGGGGGAGAACAACGTGCAACAGTGGGACAGATGGCTGGAAATCAAAGTGGTGCTGAAGGTGTTGCCCACACTGTTGGCAACACTTCTCAAACTGAATCCAGTGATTAGTCTCCTGCGTTCTGAGGATGTTTTTGGCAGGATTTTTGTTTGTTGGCAGAATTTTTGTTTGTGTGGGATAATTGTACTCTAAACACTGAATTCTTTCTTGGTTCTTATTTTTGTTTTTCTTAGGATGATTGTTTGTGATTCAGGGGGAGCACTTATTTGAACTACTTTATGGTTCATTCCTCCTATGTTAGTTGTGTTTGTTCTACTCCTTCTATACTTATTCTGGCACTTTCTTAGTTATTATGGTGATGAGATTTAGGGGGAGTAGTTCTAATCTTGGTTTTGCTTTTTGTGATTGCTTGGATGGATTGTTTTTTTATTCCTTGGATATGTCTGAGTCTGGCTATTTTTGGACATTATTTTATCTTGAGTTTTTGTGCAGGTTTTGTTCAGAAATTGGCAAAAAGGGAGAGATTATTAGAGTTGACTTTTTAGTCAAAACACTAAAAAAATTAAATTGTTTTTATCTAATTATTTTGCCTATTTCTAGAACAAAATATTCTAATAAATCTGCAGGCCCAATTCCGTGGATTTGAGATACAGGTCGGTCAGTTTGAGAGTTGAGAGATAGTGGAGATTGAGTCATACTTTCATGGAACCAACATCCCTCAATCTCCCCACTAACCCCTTAACTTGAAAGTTGGTTTTATGACCTATTTTGCAGGGGTATGGCTGATCTATAAAGGGCAAGGAGATTGCACGAAGCTGGACACGGATTCCAGAGCAAAAGACCAGAGTTTTTCACAAAAGAGTACAATTTTTATTTAAGAAGAGTGAGGGGTGCCTAGTGTGTTCGATATGTGTTGACATCACCTTTTTCAACACCTCTTGAGAGTTGCTTCTTCATGGTTGTTTTGAGAGACGATAAGTAATCTAGGTTAGGTTATAGTTGTTCTTTTCTGTTTACGGTAGAAGGTTGAGTTGAAAGACCAAGTACAATAGGAAAGTCTTTGTCTTGTTCTTTATTTTGTGTAATCAACTTTCTAATTCATTGTTTTTGCCTTAGTGGCGGGGCACAAGTATTTTTATACTTGTGCAAATTTTTATATCATGTGTTCAATCTTATTTTTATGTTTTGTTTATTTTTGATAATTGATAAAATAAACAAACAATCTGAAAAACACAAGTTTCCGCTCAGTGACATCTAGAGGTGTTGCTAACACTCTGCACAACACTCACTGCAAACTTAAAGAACTGGCCCCTTGAATTCTAACAGTTAAGACACACATTTGCCCAACATTCCAGAAAAATGACACATTTTATGTTCTCGGACTTTTTCTGGATATTTTTACGCTCTCGCCTTTTTCCGACATTTTTACTCTCCCGCTAATTTTTTCGTTTTTTTTTACTCTATTGTTTCAAGATTATTTCGAACATGCTTCATCTAATAAAAATTTGTGAAAAATAATTTATCACTCATTAAATAATCAATTTTATACTTGAAATCTTATAAACAATCAAGTAATATACATATACAATAAAACATATTAAAACAAAACACAATGGAATAATATAGAAAAAACACATGAATAGGAAAAAGAAAATTGCAAAATTAGTCCTATAAATATAGGGGTGTTGCAGTATTAGTTTTGTAACTTTTAAAGTTGCAATTTTAGTCCTATGAAAATTTTGTCCCTTAGCAAAAATAACAATTTTAATCTTATAATTTTTAGAATTTGACAATTTTAGTCTTATACTTTTTAGTTATGGCAATTTCAGTCCTATTAGTCGAATTTGTACATATTTTTGTATTTCCATAATTAGAAAATAATACTTGTAAAATTCGTATCTCAGATTTAGATCAAAATTCATAATTCTAAATTTTTTCTCTCATTATGCAATTATCTATGGGACCATTTTACTAGAAGTGAACAATACATATGAACAATACATAATAAATAAATAAATTCAACTTAGAAATGAACAGTAGATATACTTTGATACCATTTTACTAGTCCAATCTTATTATTATGAATATTTTTGCTATAAGGGCATTTTGAAAATAAAAAATATTGAAATAGCACTTAGGACCAAATTTGCACCAACTTAAAATTTATAAGACCAAAATCGCACCAATCAAAAACTTACGGGACTAAAATTGCAAAAAAGGTAAAACATGCAGGACTAAAATCACAATTTCAAAATTTACAAGACTTATATTGAAAAACTCATGTAGATCCAAGACTAAGTTTGCATTTTCCCAATAGAAAAACCAATTCAATTTTGGATCCAATGCATTGAAAACGTCGAAAACATTGAAAGCTATATAGAAACAGCCAAGAAACAACATAAACAATATAAAAAACAACACATGAACAAAAAGAGCTTAAACAAAGTAAACTAAATTGAAACAGCGAAAACTACATGGAAACAATAAAGAAACATAATATCAACTTTAAAAACAGTATAGAAATAACTCATAAACAACGTACATAAACAATATAAAAAACACCACATGAACAAAAATAACTTAAAAATAGGTAAAAATTATATTGAGACATTGAATGCTACATGACAACCACAAAGAAACATTATAACAAGATTAAAAATATTATAGAAAACAACCCGCAAATAATAGAAACAATATATAAAACAACACGTGAACAAAATAGAACGTAAAAAGTTGGTAAAAGTTATATTGTAATATTGAAACAACCAAAAAACAACAACGGAACAATGTAAATAACTATAAAAATAACAAGAAAAATCGAAAAAATATAAAAATATCCAAAAAATATGAGGAACATAAAAAAGTCAACCAAAAATGTATGGAAGTAAACTAAATTGAAACAGCGAAAACTACATAGAAACAATAAAGAAACATAATATCAACTTTAAAAACAGTATAGAAATAACTATAAACAACGAAAACATAAACAATATAAAAAACACCACGTAACAAAAATAACTTAAAAATAGGTAAAAATTATATTGAGACATTGAATGCTACATGACAACCACAAAGAAACATTATAACAAGATTAAAAATATTATAGAAAACAACCCGCAAATAATAGAAACAATATATAAAACAACACGCGTGAACAAAATAACGTAAAAAGTTGGTAAAAGTTATATTGTAATAAAAACCAAAAAACAATGTAAATAAATAATATAAAGAATACACAAGAAAAATCGAAAAAAATATAAAAATATCCAAAAAATATGTAGGAACATAAAAAAGTCAACCAAAAATGTATGGAAGTCAACTAAGAGTAAACAAGATCCTTTTTCCCAAAAAACTGATATTTTCAGAAATTTGCCTAAAAGGAATACATCTACATTATTCCTTTCATTAATTAGCCACATAAAATTGTGCAATTGCAAAACATTTTCGTTTGGTCTTTTTATTTTCTTTTTTCTCAGATGAATAAAAAATAAGAAAGTGATGTTAATTAAAGATACCCCTAGATAACGTGTGGATCTAAAGGTTCCTGAGAAATTCTTGAAAGGAATATCATGAAAAGTAGTGGCGGATGTGTATTAATGAAAATGTCTCACCATCATAATAATAATTGTACAAATATTTTTAATTCCACCAAATATTCATCCCACCCATTTTTAATTTGCTCTGCTCACCAATTAAGGAAAAAGAATGTCAAATATTGGAATAGAAAAAGAAGAAATAATTCGAACATCATTAATAGAGCACTCATCCACAGATAGCGGCCAAACAAAGTTGATAAAATTAGAAGATGATCATCAACAGCAAATTAATCTTGCTCAAAATATTTGGATCGAGTCCAAGAAGCTATGGCAGATCGTCGGCCCGGCGGCCTTTACCCGTGTCGCATCCTACTCCTTATTCATCATCACCCAAGCTTTTGTCGGCCATATCGGTGACCTTGAGCTAGCCGCTATGTCCATTGCCATTAACGTCGTTCTTGGCTTCGATTTCGGCCTCATGGTACGTACGTTTTATAATCGGATCAACATATATCGATCTTAGTAAAGTTTTTAAACACGTAATTAATTAATTACATAACAAGTATTTTTCCTATTTTTAATTAGCTGGGAATGGCGAGTGCACTGGAAACACTATGCGGGCAAGCATACGGGGCTAAGAAATACTACATGCTCGGAGTTTATCTCCAGCATTCATGGCTTGTACTCACCTCTTTCTGCGTATTCACTCTTCCAATCTTCATTTTCGCGTCGCCAATTCTGAAACTACTCGGCCAGCCGGCGGACTTGGCGGAGCTGTCAGGTCTGCTGGTTTTGTGCTTCATACCTATCCATTTCAGCTTCGCTTTCCAATTTCCGCAGCAGAGATTTCTTCAGAGCCAGCTCAAGAACAGTATTATAGCTTGGCTCAATTTCATTGCGGTTGTGGTGCACGTGCTTTTGACATGGCTGGTCGTCTACAGGCTGCCACTGGGGGTCGTCGGCGCCGCCCTCATTTTGACTTTCTCCTGGTGGCTCGTTGTTTTCGGGCTGTTTGTTTACATTGTTTGCGGCGGTTGTCCTCGGACGTGGACCGGGTTTTCTGGCGAGGCGTTTTGTGGGTTATGGGAGTTTCTTAAGCTCTCGGTTTCTTCTGGTGTCATGCTATGGTGCGCATTTTAATTTGCACTCTTGTGTTTGCGATCACTAAAAAATGTTTGTGGTCTTTTGCTGGAAATAAGTTGGTTTTTAGTGTTTGCAAAGTCAAACTTCTAATTCTGATTTTGGTTGGTTTAATCAGAGTCTAAGAGTAGTGAGATGAGTGGTTTCAATTTCTAATTTTGCTTCGATTTAACTTACAAACGATTTTACAATTTTTTCACCAAACACTCTCAACTTTTATTTCTCAATTCTGAACTACTTTTATTTTTGCTAGCTACAATAAATTATTTGTTCTAAAAGGAGAAGTTTTTGCAAACGCACCATTAGTTTGCATCTCTCTCTTAATTAATTTACATTTTTTGTCCGTTGCAAATGGAGCAGTTTGGAGAGTTGGTACTTGTCAAGATACAAGAACTAGTTGAATTTCATTTATATGTAATTTAACTTTCAGTTAGTATAGTTAGTTATAGAGTTAGTTAAGTAGTTAAACACTAGCTACTCTTTCTTCTTGTATATATACTGTACATTAAGAACAGAGAAGATTATCTTCTCAATTATATTGAATTCTACATTCTCTTCTTCAATGAGATCTCTAGAGAATTAACATGGTATCAGTGACAATCATCCGCCATCACCAATCTTGAGTTATATACTATCTATTTTGTTCATTCTCCCTTCATCTTCAATCAAGATTCAAAGCTGCTTCAATTTTTTTTCAAGACAAAGGTTGTTTCCAATTTTTTTCAAGATACTGGTATTCATCCATGGTTGCGACAATAAGTACTGATGATCCCTCCTCTCCGTATTTTCTCCATCCGAGTGACAATGCTGGAACCATTATTGTATTCGAGCCATTTACAGGTGATAACTATACTTCTTGGAATAGAGTTGTATCAATGACCTTGAGTGTCAAGAATAAGGGTGGTTTTATTGATGGTTCTTTACCAGCTCCATCTGTTGTTTCTCCCTCTTTTGTTTCTTGGCAACGTGCTAACAATTTAGTGCTTTCTTGGCTACTAAATTCCATCTGCAAAGACATCAGACAAAGCCTACTCTACTTCACCTCTGCCCAAGATGTTTGGGATGAACTCAAGGTGAGATATGCTAGGAGTGATGGCCCTAGAGTCTTTCATTTGGAAAAATCTCTGAGTTCTATTAGCCAAGGTTCGAGTTCAATCACTGTATATTACAATCAGTTCAAAGGATTGTGGGATGAGTACATCAACCATAGGCCAATGGTGAAATGTACATGTGGAAAATGTACCTGTAATTTTTCATCTCTTATGGCTGTTACACAGCAAAATGACTCTGTCATAAAGTTTCTAGTTAATTTGAATGAGTCTTATGCTCGATTAAGAAGCCGACTACTACTTATTCTCCCCTACCCTCTCTTGCAAAAGTATACTCCCTATTACTTCAAGAAGAGTCACAAAGAGGGCTCAACAATATTTCTACAATCTTTGTTTCTCCAATGGAGTTTATAGCAATGATGGCAAGACAGGGCAATTTTTCTAAGTTTCAATCAAAATAGAAAAAGAAACCAAAGTGTTCTCATTGTGGATACACCGCCATACGAGTTGACAAATGTTTTCAAATAATTTGATATCCTCAGGGATGGATAGGCCCAAAAGGACCAAGAATTGCAAAAGATTCAGGTGTTGCTAATAATCTTTGCGACACACACTCGGACTTTCTTGAAACTCCTGTGGATAATCCAATCTTGACCAAAGATATCTTTGGATCGATTCTTAGCCTTTGCTAGGCAACACCACCAAACTCTTCTGCGAAGCTCCTCATTCAGCAGCCACAACCATATCTCATGGCAATATGAACTCTAACACAAAACATCCTACACCCGGTATCTTACCTTTCTCTGGTTGTGTTAAAAACATGCATAATTGTAAGTGGATCCTTGATACAGGTGCTACAGACCACATGATTTGTGACAAGTCTCTATTCACTAATTCTCCTATTCCTATCTCTATTCCTGTCTATTTACCAAATGGACACTCTACCACTACTTCTTATATTGGTGATGTAAAGTTGTTTGAACACCTTACCTTACACAAAGTCTTATGTGTACCCTCATTTTCTTTTAATCTAATATATGTTTCTCAACTTGCAAAGTCTTCAAATTGTGCACTACATTTTCTATCATCACATTGCATTTTACAGGATTTGAACAGCAACATAATGATTGGCTCTGCTAATCAAAAGGATGGACTGTACCACCTGCACACTCCTCAAATCAACACAACTACTTATGTTTCTACTGAAAATTCATTACTTTGGCATTCCAGATTGGGCCATATACCAGCCAAAAGACTTTCTCTTTTACCTATTCCTATAGATAGTTCAATTGATTTTAGTACATGTGATATTTGTCATTTTGCAAAGCAAAAGAAACTATCCTTTAATGACAGTAATTCTTGTTCAACTGTTGTTTTTGATCTAATCCATTGTGATCTTTGGGGACCATTTTCTACCAAGTCTCTTAGTGGTTTCAGTTATTTTCTTACAATTGTTGATGATTTTTCTAGATGCACATGGATTTACATGTTAAAGCATAAATCAGATACAAAAGCTCATCTTCAGTCCTTTATAAACATGGTTCTCACACAGTTTGACAAGAAAATTAAGACCTTAAGGTCTGATAATGGAACTGAATTTCTTCTTCATGATCTCTATTCTTCAAATGGTATTTTACATCAAACAAGTTGTGTTGAAACCCCTCAACAAAATGGTGTTGTTGAAAGAAAACACCAACATCTCTTACAAGTTGCAAGAGCTCTAATGTTCCATTCAAAGGTTCCAATTTATTTATGGGATGAATGTATATTAACTGCTGCTCACATTATAAATAGGATTCCTACTCCTATTCTTAAAAATAAAACTCCCTTTGAAATGCTTTTTAACAAGAAACCTGATTATTCTCATTTAAAAATTTTGGCTGTTTAGCTTATGCTTCTACTTTAGCAGCAAACAGAAATAAATTTCAACCTCGAGCTACAAAATGCATTTTCTTAGGCTCTTTGTTTGGTTCCAAAGGTTTCAAACTTTATGATTTAAACATCAAGAAAATATTCATTTCAAGAAATGTAAAATTTTGTGAAGACATTTTTCCTTTTCATATGACAGATTCAAAGCAATCCTCATCTCTTATGTTTCCTGTTAACTGTTCTATGGATTATTATGTCAATCCTATACAGCATCAACAAGTCCCTATCAGATAAGAAAACATTGAAACAGATACAGGAAATTTGTCTCCACAACTAGTTACAAGTCTTCAGCAAGTTCATGATAATACTGAGTTGACTGAGCAGGCTATTGAAAGTCAAGATAGAACTCATGAACCAGACTCCCTCTCCTTCCCGACATTAGAAAGTCATCCGGATCAAGAACACACGGCTTATCTTCGGTTTATGATTGTGTTTTACCACCTTCCATGAAGCATAATTCCTCAGCTCAATTTGTCTCCACAGATAGAAAATATAATATCTGCAATTTTATATCTGTCAACCAGTTAGGATCCAATCATAAACATTTTACAGCAAATATTAGCACAATTGTTGAACCTAAAAATTATACTCAAGCCAGCAAGAGCAGAGAATGGCAAGAGGCAATGAAAGCAGAACTTTTAGCACTTGAGAAAAACAATACATGGATTCTAACAGATCTCCTCCAAACAAACATTGTAATGGATGTAAATGGGTATACAAGGTAAAATACAAGTCAAATGAATCAATAGAAAGATACAAAGCTAGATTAGTGGCAAAAGGCTATACACAAGAAGAAGGGCTAGACTATTTTGATACATTTTCTCTTGTTGCTAATATTTCTCTTTGTGAGATTAGTGATTGCGATTTGTTTTGCTCAAGGATGGTTTCTCCATCAATTGGATGCCAACAATGCCTTTTTGCATGGGGATTTAAATGAAGAAATCTACATGTTACCTCCTCCTGGATATTGTGCAAAGGATGACAAGAGAGTCTGTAAGCTTACCAAGAGTCTCTATGGTTTGAAACAAGCCTCAAGGCAATGGTTTCAAAAACTGACTTCTTGTTTACTTACTTATGGTTTTAATCAGTCAAAATCTGACCATTCTCTTTTTATAAAATCTGATTCTGATTCTATTCTTGTTCTATGTGTATATATTGATGATATAATTTTAGCAGGAAACAACATGAACCAGATAAATGCAGTTAAGCAACATCTTGATGATACTTTCACAATAAAAGACCTTGGTACTTTAAAATATATATTAGGCATTGAGGTAGCAAGAACTTCAAAAGGAATTCATTTATGTCAAAGAAAATATGCACTATATCTCTTAACAGAAACAGGTTTACTTGGCTGCAAACCAAGCACCACCCCTATGGATTCAAAGTGTTCCAGCTCTCCTCTATCAGATCCCTCTCAATATAGAAGATTGATTGGAAGAATGTTATATCTAACAATAACTATATCAGTTCATGTCAAAACCTACTGAAGCTCACCTCACAGCAGCCCATAGAGTTCTTAGATACATCAAGAACAATCCAGGTAAAGGACTCTTCTACTCTTCAAATTCCATTTTACACTTAAAGGGTTTTAGTGATGCAGATTGGGCAAAATGCCCTGATACAAGAAGAAGCATAAGTGGATATGTTGTTTACCATGGAGAGTCACTTGTTTCATGGAAAACAAAAAAGTAACAGCGAGAAGCGGTCATCAATCAAGTCGAATACGAGGCAATCACATTAATCACTTATGAACTTCAATGGCTGACTTATCTCCTTCAAGACATTAAAGTCCAACACAAGCAACCTGCTATTGTATATACAGACAACAAGTCAGCGTATTGTATCACACAAAATGCTTGCAACCATGAAAGGACCAAACATATACAGCTAGACTGCCATTTTGTCCGATAAAAAGTCCAAGAAGGATTACTCAAACTCATCTTTATACCATCTGATCAACAAACTGCTGACATTTTTACTAAGCCATTGTCAGCCCCATTATTCAACAATTTCACAAACAAGTTACACATGATAGACATCCATGCTTCACTTGAGCGGGGTGTCAAGATACAAGAACTAGTTGAATTTCATTTCATTTCATTTATATGTAATTTAACTTTCAGTTAGTATAGTTAGTTATAGAGTTAGTTAAGTAGTTAAACACTAGCTACTCTTTCTTCTTGTATATATATTGTACATTAAGAACAGAGAAGATTATCTTCTCAATTATATTGAATTCTACATTCTCTTCTTCAATGAGATCTCTAGAGAATTAACAGTACTATAAAATACTTTTGGTGATGACTGGAAATATGAAGAATGCGAAAATTGCAGTGGATGCCCTGTCGGTCTGGTAAGCTATTAATTCTAAATGTCGAATTTGTTTACCTCATTATGAGAATTGCCTGCTAGTTCATGAATTCCTCGTCGAATATTTTGGAATTATTTCTATAAAAAATTGTTAGAAAATATCTTTTGACAATGTTTTGGATTTTTTTTTCTAGAGAATGTGTGTGAATGATCAATGTACAAGAGGGAGTTGCAACATTTGATTAATCGAGCTCGAAGCATTGATTAATATTTTATATTGAAAAAATAGAATGTACGTATAAGGTTTTTACGTTAATGAGTATAGCCTTTTTTTCCTTTTATAAAAATAATTTTTAAAGAATATAAATATTTTTAGATGATATAAAAATATATATGCCTAACAATACTTTTCGTCTTCCTAATCCATTTTGGAGAAATAATATTGTTAGATTAATTGGTACACATGATAGAGAAAATGAAGAAGATGAATTGATAGAACTCTTGAGAAATACAACAAATATAATGGAAAACAATACAATGCAAAATGGGGAGGGAGGCTACTAAATATATAGATAAAAGATAAAACCCTAGCTATCAACTAAGAAAGGAAAATACAAAACTACCCCCATAACATACATATAACTCTAACATCCCCCCACAAACTCATGATGATGTAGTAGAAATCATCGAGAGTTTGCCAACCAAAATCGAAGCGGAAGCGGATGCGACTTGGTGAAAAGATCCGCAATCAGAAAGATGATGAGATGAATGGTAAGTCGAGGTCCCATGTTGCAAGTGATGACGAGTGACATGACAATCAATCTCAATATGCTTTGTTCTTTCGTGGAAAATCGAAGTTGTGAGCAATCAATAGACTTTGGTTATCACAATGCATGGGAGTAGGTGAGGACAAATGAACACCCATATCGCAAAGAAGCCAACGTAACCAAACTATTTCGATTTGTAGTAGAAGCCATTGCCGACATCGCCTCTGTGGAGGATCGAAACACAACATTTTGTTTCTTACTCTTCCAAGAAATAAGTGAGTCTCCAAGAAAAATACAAAAACCAAAAGAGTGGATTTTCGATCGTAGGATCATCGCCCAATCCGCATCGAATATGCCCTCAACTCTAATGAAGATGTAGATGGAAACAAAAGACTCTCGAAAAGAGTGCCACGGAGGTATCGCAAGATACGAGTAATCGCTAGCCCAATGAACAGAGTGGGGCAAGTGACAACCGACTCACAATATGAACAAAGATATGCAAGATCGGACGCGCGTAATGGTTAGATAAACCAAACTTCCAATAATAGTGCGATATAAGGTAGATCGACAATGGTGTGCCATCGAAGGAGAATATCGAACATTAAGTTCAAGAGGCGTATCAACCGTCCGAGTATCGAAGACGTGCTCGATCAAGTATGTCGAAGAATGTACTGGTGTGAAAGAAGATAACCTCGGGGAGCGGGCTACCTCAATACCCAAGAAATATCGCAAAGGTCCCAAATCTTTTATTTCAAAGCGAGAAGCTAACTCGATTTCAACAATGCAATCCCATCAACATCATCACCGGTGATGATCATGTCATCAACATATAAGGAAAGAAGAATAATACCAAAGACATATACGCTTGAAGAAAAGGCGGGAATCATGGTTCTTTGGAACTAAAACCAAGTGAAGTAAGCACGACAGAGAATTTTTCGAACCAAGCCCGTGGAGCCTGTTTGAGACCATACAATGCTTTCTTAAGCTTGCAAACTTCACCGATTATGAGGAACCCGGGAGGTGGGATCATGTAAACTTCTTCTTGAAGATCACCATTCAAGAAGGCATTTTTGACATCCAATTGAGATATGTGCGATTTCGGACGGAAAAGCTGAAAAAGAATAAGAGTCTGAATCGTAGTCATTTTTGCAACAGGGCAAATGTTTCCTCATAATCCATACCATCTTGTTGTGAATAACCTTTAGCAACCAATCGTGCTTTATATCGCTCAATCGAACCATCGATTTGGTTTTAATTTTATAAACCCAACGCGAACCAATTGCCCGTTTACCAGGTGGTAAAGATACCAAATCCCAGTGTTTGTTTTATGCAAAGCGAGAAAGTTCCTCGGTCATAGCATCTTGCCGCCATAAAGGATCATAGAATCGCTCTTTATAGGAGCGTGGTTCGTAAATTTGGTGAATAGAGGATAAAAATGAAGCAAAGACGGGAGAGTAAGAGGAATAAACAAAGTCGTAATCGAGTGGACTTACGTGTACGTTGGGGATATCGAGGAGGCAAACGATCCACAATTTCGGGAAGCGATTGGGGTGCCGTAGCGTAGATTTTGCGAGCAACAAATGATCTCGATGAGTCTCTATCTGTGTTATCCGAGAATGGATCAATATGAACAAGATCAGTTTTGGAGATGCTATGAGGACTAGAGGGAATAGAGAAGAATGGAATATGCTCAAGAAAAAATACATGACGAGACACATATAATTTTTGAGCAACAGGATCAAAGCAACGGTATCCCTTCTGACCTTCTCCATATCCTAAGAAAACACAAATAGTCTGAACGAGAAGATAATTTGCTGCGTTCAACATGAGGGCGAAGGACAAAACATGCACAACCAAAGACTCGTAAAGACGAATAACTAGGGGTGGAACCATAAAGTCTCTGAAATGGTGATAAATCAGATGTAATGGATGATGGAATCCTATTTATACAATGGACAGCGGTAAGAACGGCTTCCCTTTAATTCACTTGAACCGAACTAGATAGTAAAAGTGAGCGAGGTTTCAATGATATGCCTATGTTTTCTTTCAAAGAATACCATTTTGTTCGGGAGTATACGTGCAAGAAGTTTGATGTAAAGTCCCATCCAAAGCAAGCAATTCACGAAAATTATTAGATGTGTATTCCCACCCAAGTCACATCTAAAGCATTTTATGATAGCAGAGAATTGAGTTTTTACAAAAGCTCGAAATGAAGTATATATACTCAGAAAATCAGAACGATGCTTCATAAAATAAACCCAACAATAACGAGAATAATCATCAATAAAAGAGACATAATATCGAGAACCCCCCTTTGTGGAAATGGGAGCAGGTCCCCACACATCAGAATGAACCAAATCAAATGGTGCAGTAGAAGAAGAAACACTCCGATTAAAAGGTAAAGCGGAAAATTTGGCCAGTTTACAACCACTACAATCAGAAATATCATGAGATGACAATTTTCCTAATAAACCTGTAGAAACCAAAAATCTCAAACGTGAAGACGAAACATGACCCAAACGAGAATGCCACAAATAAAAGCTAGACGATGAAGGACTCAAACGAAAAGAAGACAAATCAACAAGAGAAGGCTGCGATAGAGGGTACTGAGCTCATCCAAAATGTATAACTCTCCGTGCCTATGACTGTCCCAATCGGCTTAGGAATTTGGATCCCCGCACACAACAAGAAGTAGAAGAGAATGATACTTAAGTAACCTGAATCACACAATTGGCTAATAAACAAGATTTAATGCAAGTTTGGGAATATGGTAGACATGTGGAAAGAGATAATTGAGGTGTGGCTACAGATCGATTCTGCTAAGGGTAA
Source organism: Rehmannia glutinosa (assembly GCA_016081115.2). Taxonomy (NCBI): domain Eukaryota; kingdom Viridiplantae; phylum Streptophyta; class Magnoliopsida; order Lamiales; family Orobanchaceae; genus Rehmannia; species Rehmannia glutinosa. Next base: position 9,211,539 of record CM071932.1, on the reverse strand, counting down.
CAAAGTACCATCCAGAATAACAACAGTCTAGCATATGTGGGTGAAATGGAAGTAAAACATGATATATCGGGGACATATGATGAAAAGCTCCAGAATCTAATACCCAATAGGAAGATATACCGACGAGCTCGGAGTTGACAAACCCGAGGCATAAAGCATGAGATGAGGCAAGAAATTTCGAAATTGTTCGGCAATTGTATCCATAGAAGGCCGATCGAGGTAAGAGTTCCAGACATCACAGAATCGATGAGGTACAGGTGCAGAATACGAGTCGGTGGGGGCGGCCTAAAACCACGTTGATTTGGATGGACAAACCGATGTTGGGGAGGTCGTGGATTTTTCGTTGAAAACGTTGTTGGCCACCTTTATTCAACTCGGGACATTGAGCCTTCCAATGTCCTGGTTGTTTACTGAGAACTACACTCATTATCAAAGAACCTTTGGGTGAGGTCCGAAAAGGAGCGAAAGGTGGACGATGGGGCACAAAGAAGAACGGATGAAGGAGGAACATGAAGAACTCCTTTCCCGCCCGAGACTTGAGGCGTAATTCCTCTCGCTAACAATTCACTTACAATGTTAATCAACCGATGGTAGAGGAAGACGGTGCAATATATTCCCACGAAGGGACTCAAAATCATCCCGAAGAGCCATCAAAAATCGAACCAATCGTTGCTCTCTCTCACGAGCAATATAGGGGCAAATGCACGAAGTTCACTAGATTGATGAAGGGCTAATTGATCCCAAAGATCGCCATAGAGAATAAAATTCTTGGATGATCATATCTTTTCTTCAAGTGATCGAATATCTATTTCCAACTGAGTCTTGTTTAGCAAAATTCGATTGAGTATACAACCGTTCCAAATGTTCCCAAACTTCTTTAGCAAGATTATCATATTTAGCCAATTGCATACCAATAGAGTTCTTCATTAATTGTTAACCCAAGTGATAATTTTCGAATTGTTCACTTCCCAAACCTCTAATTCCTCAACATATTTAGTATTATCTTTCTCAACAAGGTTGCTTTTGTGTTCAGAAATATAACTCCACAATTTTTTCCTCTCAAAAATTTCTCATGACATAATTCCAATATGAATAATTCTTTCCATTCAAGCGTACACTAATCGATTGCAACGAATCATCTCTTTCACTGACCATAATGAATAGTGACAGAAAATCAAACCAAAATACCAACCAAACAACTAGATAGATCGATGCAAATATCCAACAAATCAAGCCAACTCTACCAAACCCAACAAGTGCTAACAGATCGAAAATCGAATGAAAATAACACAAAGTCGCAACATACCCACCGGATCCTCGAATCGACATTTGGTACACCCATCGGAAAAAAACCTTGCTCTTGATACCATGTTAGATTAATTGGTACACATGATAGAGAAAATGAAGAAGATGAATTGATAGAACTCTTTAAATACAACAAATATAATGGAAAACAATACAATGCAAAATGGGGAGGGAGGCTACTAAATATATAGATAAAAGATAAAACCCTAGCTATCAACTAAAAGGGAAAATACAAAACTACCCCCATAACATACATATAACTCTAACAAATACGACTCAAAAAGAAATTTAATTACGATCGAATTATTTACATTTTTCTGTTGGTTTTTCCTCCCTTACATACAACTTGGGTACAGGTGTAATACAACTAGTCGCCTTGCATTTGTGTGGCGGCCAAATGTTATCATATAGTTTTTAATGTCATTTTCAGTATTTAATATTTCAGGAGACAAGTGTCGTAAATATTTTTATTTTGAAAGAATGTAATAAAATTAGTTACAAATATATAATTATACATAATTGAATGTATATGAAAATAAATATAATATAAGTATGACCGTGTTAGTCGGAGTTTAAGATTATCAAACAAATTCTTGTATTTTACTTTCAAAGTTATTCTGTTTGGTAATAGTGTTTGTTTTTTTGTTCTCTTGTGTATCTCAGCATGAACATCAACGGCTGGGAAATGATGATTCCTCTGGCATTTTTGCTGGAACTGGGTAAAAATCTCTAATTCATTTATACATAATAGATTTTAATTGGGATTTGACGATAACTGCAATCAATTAGTTTACTGATCATGAAATCGAAAATTTGCTTGTACCATTCAAAAGTAGGAAATAATAAAGACAAAAACTTCTATTAGATGGTTGAATGGGTTCAAATTCTTTAGACGGATCCCAAAGCGATCCAAATACAATAAGCGGAGGCATTTTTGTAATTCTGAAGAGGCGCGGCATTTTGGTGATTTTGAAGGCGTTGACATTTTTGTAATATTAGGCAGGACATAGTACCGTTAAAAGTATTAGTCTTTTCTCTAAGAAGTATTAGTAGTACCACTGAAAAATATCGCAATCCTTGAACAGCTTTTTTTTAGTAACCTCATAAAAAGTATTGATTTTTTCCGTCAAAAGTATTATTATTCCTACTAAAATGTATTAGTAGTCTTATTGAAAAGTATTATGTTTTCGGATTAAAGTTATTTTAGTAGTCCTCTTGAAAAATACTAGTTTTTCTCAAAAAAAAGTATTAGTAGTTCCTATAAAAGTATTTGTTCTTCCCCCAAAAGTATCGGTTTGTCATCCCGAAAAATATATAGTACCCCTAAAATAATAGTTTTTCCTCCGAAAAGTATTAATAATCCTTCCAAAAAGTATTAGTGAAATGTTGACAAGCCTTGAACAAGTATTTTTAGTAATCCTCATGAAAAATATTGATTTTTCCCTCAAAATTATTAGTTTTCCCCCTAAACGTATTAATAGTCTCATTAAAAAATATTAATTTTTTGATTATAAGTATTTTAGTATTCCTCCTGAAAAATACTAGTTTTTCTTATAAAAAGTATTAATAGTTCTCTAGAATAGTATTATTCTCACCCACCCACCCACCCCCACCCAAAAAAAAAAAAAAAAAAAAAAAAAAAGATCGTAGTCATCATTAGTCATCTGAAAATATTTAGTAGCCCCCTTTAAAAATATTAGTTTTTCCTCTAGAAAATAGTAATCATCCAAAAAATACTAGTTGCCCTCCTAAAATGTATTGGCAGCGACCAATGGATGTGATTGTTGTGGTGTTGGTGGTTGTGCGGCGATTGGTGGGCTGACGGATCGGATATTTGGACCTGTCTAATGGATTAGATCTGTTAGATCGTCTGACAGAAGATTAACTCAATAATAAATAGGGTTAAACTACGCCTGAGATTTAGGCTCATTACAAAAAACTCAGTTATTTTTCAAAATTACAAATACCTCCTTAAAGTGGTGAACACTCCCTTAAGATTTATATTTACCTAACAAATACCCCATCATGATGAGGTGCAATTTGTAAAATAGAAAAAATTTGTTATTTTGAAAGATAACTGTATTTTTTGTTATTATGTTAAACCTTATAAGGGTGTTTTTTTTTTTTTGTAATTATCCCTAATAAATATTTACTCAATTGTAAAGCAATAAAATAAGAGTACTACTCCTGTACTCTTTTTTCTTAAATATAATAGTAGCATTAGAGTTGCTTTAATTATGCTTGAAATCTTCTTGATTGTTGACTTACTCCAATGATTCACAAAAGATGTCCAAATTGATATTTTGGGAACTTATAAAAGTCAAATTTGTGTTAATTCCTTTCAAAATTGCCATAATTTATTGCATGCCTAACATAATTTATGTATAGGCACTGCCGTAGCTAGGGGGTGGGCCAACATGCCCGCCCCCACCACCAAAAAAAAAAAAATTAGTAAGCATTTTTTTTAAAAGAAATTAGCCAGAATTTATATTGAGGCGGTTTTTTTTTTGGCATTCCCAACAAACCAAGATGTTTTTTACCCATTTTTTTCAAACACATCTTTTTTAGCCATTTTGGGGTGTAAAATGACATCCATACCCTTCTAGCATGTTTGTTTGATATTTGGGTTATTTCTCTAAATTTGTGATATATAACTGGGTATGTTGTAACTAATTCGAGTCACAAAGAACTTTCGAACATGACACGAAAAAATAATTTGTTTTTTAAAAATCGAGTCACACATGACTCGAATTCGAGTTCTTGTGTGACTTCAAAAAAAAAAAAATTTAAATTTTTTTTTTTAAAAAAATCGAGTCACTATTTAAAAAATAATTTGAGTCATGTGACTCAAAGCGTTGAATCGAATTCATTTTGTAATATACCACACATGACTGCTCGATTTCATTTTTGTAATATATCACATAATTCGAGTCATTTGTTTTCGAGTCATGTGTGACTCGAATTTTTTATTTTTTTAATTTTTTTCGAGTCATGTGACTCGAATTTGAGTTATTGTGACTGACTTAGTTTTCGTAACTCAATTCGAAGTTACAAAGATACCCATTTATTTTCTTTTTCCAAAAAACTTTGAATTTACATAACTTTTTCGTTTTAAATCCGTTTTGCATGTATAATATATCAAATTAATCCTCTTTTCGATATCTATAATTCAACACCAATATTGCATATTTAAAAATAAAAACTATTTCGATTTCTTACAAAATCAGTAAGAAGATACATAGAGAAATAACCCAAATATCAAACTAACTTGCTAGAAGGGTATGGATGTTATTTTACACCACAAAATGGCTAAAAAAGATGTGTCTACAAAACATAACTATTTTTAATCTTTACATTTTCTAAATGGCTATTTTGCACCATTACCGCATTTATATATATGATTTTTTTTGGTTTTCTATCCGGCCCACAACACCTTTGTGTATCGGCTCACCCTATTATCGTATCCCTGGCTCCTCCATTGTGTATAGGTAGGATTCAAATTTGATTTCTATTCAAATTATGGAGTATACAGAGTAAGGGTGGCAAATGAACTGGGAGCAGGCAATGGAAAAGGAGCAAAGTTTGCTGCAATAGTATCAGTATCAGAATCAATAGTTATTGGCCTCTTTTTCTGGCTAATCATAATGCTGTTCAACAATGAACTTGCTCTCTTATTCACATCTAGCAAACCTGTGCTACAAGAATTTAACAACCTCTCTCTTCTCTTAGCCTTCACAATTGTCCTCAACAGTGTTCAGCCAATTCTTCCAGGTGATCATTCACTTTCTTTTATGGGTTAATTATAAAAACTACTCTTGAAATTCAGTCTAATTACAAAAAAAAAATATCCAATTATCTTTCAAATAACAAATATCCCCTACTTTACAAATGTACCTATTGAGGAGGATATTTGTAAAACAAAAAACAAACTTTAAGGGGATATTTGTTTGAAAGATGGCTAAATGTTTTAGAAACCAGACAATACTTCAGGAGTAGCTTTTGTAATTTTCCCTTCTTTTACATGTTCGATCTTTTTTTAATTTTGTTGGTCGGGTCATGAAGCACGTACTCGGACCAAGGTTATTCTTGGACACATGCTTTTGCCATGGCACCATGGGCCACGTACAAAGGCGTGGAGCTAAACATTTAATTTGGTAGGACTAATTGATTTGGGGTAAATCAATAAAAATATATTTAAATACCAAAAATTAATATTTAAAAATATATATATGGGGCAATGGAGTTTTTGAAAATTTTGGGGGCTAAAGCCCTCACAATGCTCCACTAAGAAACGCTTCTAGCCACGTATGTTGTAATATCCCAAATTGGATATGTGAATAAAATTATTTGAGTATAATAAACTATATTAACAGGTTGAGTTAATAATTTTTGCAAAACCATATAGAAAAATTGTTGGTAGCCAAATCTATTGTGTCACAATCTTACTCCTATGAGCCTCACGCATGACAAAAATAAGGGAGGAACCAAATATTTTTCATATTTTCTTTCTGAAATTACTTAGTCTTTTTTTTTCCTTTTGTTTTTTTGGGAAACTTATGTAGGGGTGGCAGTGGGATCTGGATGGCAGGCATATGTGGCATACATCAACCTTGCTTGTTACTATTTGTTGGGACTCCCACTCGGAGCTCTGATGGGATTGGTTTTCATCAAGGAATTTGGGTATGTGAAAAAGAGCATTCATGTATTAGTTTTTTAAAAGTTCAGCCCGTAATTGCATGTACTCGAACTCGAATTTCGTTATGCGAGTAATATCTATGGCCACTAAGTTAACTCCAATGATTAAAAAAAAAAAAGAAAAAAATATTCATGTCAACTTACAATGCTTGGTTCTTTTTCTCCGAAGTTAAGCTTTACACTCATATTGAATTTCATTAGAATTGATAAAAATTGTAGGAATACTTACCAAGTTACCTTTGAGGTTTACTCTAATTACAAAATAATCCAGTTATCTTTCACAATTACAAAGATTTCTTGACATTTGTTTTTTATTTTTCAATTTACAAATTGCATCGTCTGGAGGAGATATTTGTTAGATAAATACAAACCTCTTAGAGTGTTTATAACACGTTAAGGAGTACTTGTAATTTTGAAAGGTAATGTAGTTTTTTGTAATTAAACTAAACTTTCGAGAGTAGTTTTGGAATTGTCCCAAAATTCTCTCAGTATGGGAAATCCGCGCAATTCACTACAGTTGGACAGTATAAGATAGATTGACTGTAGTTACATGAAAAAAATTGTGATAGAAATAGTTTTACAATTGCTAATATAAACAAAAGTTACTAACTATATATGTATACTTTTTAGGGTATTTGGGCAGGGATGATTTTTGGTGGAACTGCAGTCCAAACATTTATATTGGCCATTATTACAATCCGATGTGACTGGTATAAAGCGGATGAGATCTTCTATTCCAAAACGAAGTGTTTTATCTCTTATTCCAACCGTGTGGATGATTGACACGTGTATTATACTTACCATATTAGAACCCCACAATTTATGCTTGATTTATGCTTGAAAATAAACATGGTAAGTATAATACACGCGTCAATCACCCACACGGTTGGAATAGGAGATGAAACACGGTTTTGAATAGAATATCCCATCCGGGTATAAAGAGGTATAAAAATCCATTCTTATTTCCCATTGGCTGACCAATTTGTATTGCAAATGTTTTAATCCTCTTTAATTGTAATCCTAAACTGTGGTAAGAACAATGTCATCTGATTAACATTATGCTAATTACAATGCAGGCTGAGAAAGCAAGACAACTATGCTTGTCATAAAGGGGTCAGATTCGAGAAACTGTATGACACAAAAGAATGATTAAAGTGATTCAAATATATAAAATAATTATTTTAGGAAATAATGTACTACAATTGTTGTCTTCACTTAATTCGATGAGAAGTTGTGATGTAATTTATTAGGTGGAATGAACTGACACTGTGTATTAAATTATGTGATTATCAAAAGTAGAAATCAAAGCCATGCATGGTATAATTTTCCTTGTTCCAACTACTCCATGATCAAATGAGTTTACATTTGTTTAGCAAAGTTGCCTCAGTGAAAATGAAGTCATTTTCAATTTCACTTTTTATTCTTTTGAAAATACAATCAATTTTTTTCAACATAATCATGTAAATCTATGTGGATACATACTTCAAAAAGTACAATCATACAAAATTTAACTATAATCGTGCAAATTTATATCAAAAATAAGTTCATACGAATGTCCGAGACATGCAACACATCCACAAACGTCGCTCTTTTCTAGAAGTCATCTTCAGCACCACCTTTCCAAGCCCTACAATTTTGGAAGTCGAAGAGTTCCCCATGAACAACTTCCTTTCATTCGGAGTGTAGGATGAAAATATTTCATTGTCTGCATAAATGTGGCGAGTAGCTCCGATATCTATCAATGGTTTACCCCAGTTGTAGTAATTCCTTTTGAACTCCTTGGCATTACCCTAGTTCTTAACATTTCAAGGACGATTACATTTCTTGCTAGTGTTTGACTCAACAAGGTTGCCCTTAGACTTCATTTTAGTCTTGCTAGATTTTACTTGATTTCCGGTTGTCTTCCTCAATCCAAAACCGAACTATCAAAGTCCTAAAGCCCCATTTTCTTGTATTTGTGATTAAGGTAGTTCTTGAAATCTTTCCACAATGATGGTAGCTTCTAAATAATAGCACCACTTGAAAATGTTCATTCAACATTATCCATTCGCACACTAAGTCATGGAGTATGATTTGAATTTCTTGCAATCGGTTGATTACCGTCTTGGTGCAAACAATCTTGAAGTCCGAAATTTACCGACAATGAATTTAATGGTGTCATATCTTCGCCTTATACTTCTTCTCCAAAGAATTTCGAGTTGCTTGGACGTCTTGATTAAACTATACATGTTATACAACGTGTCTTTCAATCCGCCCAGAAGTAATTCTTGCATAGAAAGTCATTGGTGCCAATCATCCCCAACCATCGCTTTTGAGTGTCGATCTCCTCATCTACAATAGTTGGAGGGTCCTTCTTTAGGAACCATGACAAACTTAGGGTGGTCGAGATAGAGCAACATTTTCTGTTGCCACCTTTTGAAATCAACACCAAAAAACTTCGCTAGTGTTTTGCCACGTGCGGGGAGCAACAACCATCGTGAGTGAAAATGATACTTACCATTTTCAAGAAAACAAAAATTTCGTCTAGCGATTATTGTTTGTGGTGTTTGATTTTTGTAGGTCCCAAGGGTGATGTATAAGGTTTAGAAGGGGGTTGAATAAACCTTAATTAACAATTTTTTCGTTTTAGTCCTTTTAAAATATATTCGAGTTAACTCAAATCACCTAAGTCCTTGAGGGACGACTAGGTTGGCTTACACAACAATGTTACCCACCACTCGCACTGACCGTTTTGTTGATAGTATAACTTAGTGTTTGTTTTTCGCCTAACACTTAGAAATACTGATTGATTTGGTTTTGTCAGTGGAAGACTTTTCACCCTTATGATTTTTAAGCACGTTTTTGAATACTTGTTTTAGCAATGGTTATTATTAGTAGATTTAAGCAAGTTTACCTTAACATCAATTATAAAATAAAACAGGTAATGGAGTGTGCTAAAAAGTAATAGACACAAGTAATTTATAGTGGTTCGAGGATGGGGTAATTCCTCTAGTCCACTCTTCTCCAACTCCTCGAAGAATCCACTAAGTAACTTAAGCTTGGTTACAAAGCGGGTTATCATCCGAGTCGGCTTTGATCATACATTCATTTGCTCCGGGACTCGCCTTCTTCACAAGACAACTATCCTATTCTTGACCTCCTCCTTCAAACCTTTGAACTTGATCACTTAGCCCTCCAACAAGGTTCAAAGCACCGGTTCAATCTAGAACCTCACTACTTCTCCTTTAACCTTGGAGAGTAAGCCCTTTTGTTCATGAAAACAATTTTCCTCTTCAATCGATGAAGTAATCTTTCCTCACCGAGTGTGTTGGATTAAATTCCTTCGAAGTTAGGCTTGAGGATTTCTTTGAAAAGCTTGTGAGATGTTTGCAGGTTATTGCTTGATTGCTTGTATGCTTGTTCGTCTATGAAATTCATAACCTTCTCTCACTTGCTTCCTCATCCTTTTATAGTGCACATTTGAAAATATGTCCGTAGAAGAGATAGACATAAATTTTAAATCACACTCGTAGGTTGTTGGCTTGTCTTATCTTGCAAAGATTGATGTAGATCGTACCATGAATTAAATGCTCTGCACCTTTCCTTAATCTCTCGTAGGTTTTCGTATATCCTATTGGTTCCTTGCTTTTTGCAGTCTATCAAACAAAACAACTTTATTTTGGGGACTTGACACATGTCTATTTCAAGAAAAAACCTTGACTTGTCTTGACAACGGATCTCTTTCGATTTCTTCAAGTCTTGTCTGCGCATACCCCTTAGACATTCGATTCCAATCATTTTGGAATGACTTATTGTTAGTCACCGACTAAGACATCTTTTTCACATTGGGTGAGTCCTGTTAGATAAATGTTTTTATCATGATTTTGATGATTTTGTTTAAATAAGTTTTTACACCAAAACAATGTTTCTAAATGTTGTCTAAATACTCCCCATCGTCATAAAATGCTTTTACTAATTTTTCAGAATATTTCTTGAAGTTTATTTTCGACAAAAATTGGACAACACCTCGATCTCATGTTGGACCGGTCGCCTATAGGGCAACCTGCACTCCGAGTTAAGTTTTGAAAAGAGAAAAATGGGACGAAAGGAAAATCGGGGGCGGCGGCCGACCTAAGGGCGACCGGTGCCTGGAAGCAAGCCCTCGAGAACAGACTTCTCTGTATTGAACTTTTGAGGACTCCAACCGGTCAACACAGGGGCGCACCTGGTCGTTATACGATTTTGATAGCAAACTATCCGTTGGGTTTTCGCATGCCTATTCCTCAATTTAAGGGTTGATTTCTAACATCTATTTCTTGAGTTTAATTACATTATCTTTTTGTTTGCGTAAATCACTCTCAAGAAGGAGCCAATGTCCTGGAAATCAAACCAAGACCTCTCCTATAAATAGAGGTTCCATTCAAGCAACAAGATACAACACAACATACAAGCAAAGAGCATACAAACAAACACATTGTCATATCTTGTTGTATTAGCCTTTAAGTACTTTCGCTTGCACACTCTTGAGGTCTCAGGCTTTTGATTCTTGATTACACTTGCACTCAATATTTGTATTATCATTATCGAGTTGTAATCTTGATTTTTGTCCATCATCCAAAACAAGATATCCTTGTTGTTGTTCTTGTGGTATGAGCACACTTGGGTGATCTTAGGTGTTGAAGAGTGTAATACTCTTCATAGGTGTTGAAGAAGATTGTGGTAATCTCCTTGAAGGTGTTGTAAGAGGATTGTGGTAATCCTCAAAGGTGGTGTTGTATTAATTGTGGTAATTAATAAAATTTCTTTTTCCTTTTCAAAACCCATCCCGGATATAATGGTGTGGTAGAGCACGTAGTTTCTAGGTGGAGTGAAGCTCTTTAAATCATCGTGTGTTGTTTATTTTCCGCACTTATAGCTTTCATCTTTGCTAGATCATTCAAAAAGGGGGCAAAATCGAAAAACCGGCATAATCTATTCACCCCTCAGATTATCGTAGCCACTTGACTAACAAGTGGTATCGAGCCAAACTCTTTAGCTAGCTCGTTTTGAGTAAAGAGGAAAGATTCATGGCTACAAATGAAGCTTATCTCACCACCGGCGCCTCCACCAACAACCCACCACTATTCGACGCCAACAACTACACATTTTGGAAAGACCGTATGGAGTTCTTTTTCTACAAGTGCGGATTTGACATTTGGAATGTGGTTATTGAAGGAGTTGCTCAACCAACCAAGAAATTGGAAGACGGCAACTCGGCTCCCAATTCTTTCAAGGAGTTCGATGAAAATGACAAGAAGGTTTTTCTCTTAATGGTAAGGCCTTAAATATTTTACATTGCTCTCTTTACCACCACCGAGTATAATCACATAAGAGGCATAAGGTCGGCACATGAAGTTTGGGAAAAATTAGAGACTATATATGAAGGAACCAAGAAGGTCAAACAAGCAAGAAAAACTATGCTTGTTAAAGACTTTGAAAACTTCAACATGCATGATGGTGAAAGCATTTCAAAAATGGTGGAAAGGCTTGACAATATTGTCAATCCTCTTGTGGCCCTCGGTAAAGTCATCTCCGAAGAAGACAAGGTGACCAAGGTATTGAATGCACTCCCCGGCTCATGGTCCGAAACGGTGGCTATTACTTACGGAAGCACAAAATCTCGAAACACTCAAGTTTGATGAGCTCATCGGGAACCTCCTCATCTACGAAGTCTATCTCAAGGAGAGGAAAAATTCCAAACCATCCATCACTCAATCGGGTATGCAAAATATTCCTAAAGGTCTAGCATCTTCTTCTAATAATTCATATTATGATAATGATGAGGATGATGAAGAGACGGCCGCACTTGTCCGGAAATTTGCAAAATTTGTGAATAAAAATAAGGCAAGAAAACCGAGAGACAACTCGTGTTTTAAATGCGGAAAATCCGGCACTTCATAGCCGATTGCCCAAAACTCGAAGAGGAAGAACAAAAGAAGAAAAAGCCTTTTAGAAAAAGAAGGCTCTAAATGCGGATGTTAAAACTTGGGATGAGCTACTCGCAACATCCGAGCGAGGAAGGTGAAACCGAACATGGTCTTATGGCCATAGACGATGAAAATAACGAGGTATACTCTAACTCCTCAACTTCCTCCTTAGTTGATGAAATGCAATGTGATTTTGACGAATTGCAAATTGAATTTCAAAATTTGATTGTTAAATACAAAACTTTGAAAAAGGAGCATAAAAAGCTTAAAATTGAAAAGGAAAAATTGTTTACTTCTTATGAATCTCTTGATAAAGCTCATGCTATTACCCTCACTAAAGTCCATACTTGAAACCGAAAAACAATCGCTCACCAATGATCTTGAATGTTTAAAAAGGATGTGCATCGTTTTAACATAATTACGGACAAAGTTACAAAAATTTTAGATGCACAAAGAGGTGAGCATTCCAAATTAGGACTTGGCTATAAACCTTTTCAACCTATTTCTATGAGAAATGACCAAAATCCGACTTTTGTTCGTCTAGTAGTGCCCACAATCTTATTTTTTTATTGTGGTAAAGTTGGTCATTATGTTGCTCATTGTAAATTGAAGAACAATTTTAGCTATGTTTGGAGACCCAAAGGTCTCAAGACTAACCCCTATGGACCTCAAGATTATAGGGTACCTAAAAGTTGTTCATTTGTAGGTAGTAGGGGCTATAACAACCATGGATGATTCAAAATGGCTCGTGGGACAGCGGGTGTTCACGCCATATGACCGGAAAGAGAGAACTTTTACCAACATCAAGCTCCAAGAAGAGGGTATGGTCATGTTCGACAATGGCAAAGGAATTCTTGGAAATGGAGAAATTGGTAATTCTTCTTTCTCTCTTAGTAATGTTCTTTTAGTATAAGGGCTTAAGTTTAATTTGATAAGTGTTAGCCAACTTTGTGATTCAAATTATAATGTTGTTTTCAATAAAGAAAAATGCCTTATTCTTAAAAATGATGAAATTATTTGTGAAGCAAATAGAAAAGGCAATCTTTACAAAATTTGTACAAGTGATTTGGTTAGTCAAAATGTTTCTTGTCTAGTCGCCAATAATGATTTAACGAGTTTATGACATAGACGACTTGGACATGTTGGATACATAAAATGTGAAAAATATTTACAAAAACCAACATGTAAAAGGACTACACAAATTGAATTTTGAAAATCTTGGCTTATGAGACACTTGTCAAAAGAACAAATTAGTTAAAAGTAGTTTTAAGCCCAAAAATGAAATTTCCACCACCAAGCCTCTACAATTTCTTCATTTAGATTTGTATGGGGATATTGGTGCGGCTAGTCTAAGTGGAAAACATTACACTTTCGTTATTGTCGATGATTTTTCTAGATATACTTGGGCTCTTTTTCTTGCAAATAAAAGCGATATCATTAATGAGTTTGTTAAGTTGTGTAGAATTATTGAGAATGAAAAGGAAGATACTATTAAATCTATTCAAGTGACCGAGGTGGAGAATTTGATGGTGAATTTAGAGTCTTTTGTGAAACCAAGGGATATGCATATAATTTTTCGGCTCCAAGGACACCTCAACAAAATGGAGTAGGCGAGAGGAAGAATAGGACACTTCAAGAGATGAGTCGGTCCATGCTCAATGAATTTTTACTTCCAAAATAATTTTGGGCGAAGCCATAAGTACCGCTTGCTATGCCATTAATCGAGTTTATTATATTCGTCCTAAAATGAATAAAACTCCATATGAGCTTTGGAAAGGAAGAACTCCAAATATTAGTTACTTCAAAATATTTGGATGTAAATGCTTTATTTTGAATACAAAGGATCAATTAGACAAACTTGATCCTAAGGCCGATGAATGGATATTTATGGGGTATTCAACTAAGAGCAAATCATATCGTGTTTACAATAAGACTAGCGGTAGCATGGTTGTTGAATAATCTATTCATGTGAAATTCAATGAAGCCGGGTGTTGAAAGGATACCCAATGATTATAGTGATGAAGAAGATATTATTGGACCCATTGTTCAAAATGATGCTCAAAATGATCAACCTTCTACCTCAAATGATTAACTTCAAATGTTCCTCAAGAAGACAAAGGTGATACTTCGGATCTTCCGTGGCATTAAAATTTAAAGGAGATCACCCAAAAGATCTTATTATTGGTGATCCCCTTGATAAAGTGATGACCCAAGAAAATTTTTGAGAAAACTCTTATATCTCAAAAAGAGCCTAAAAATGCTAAGGAGGCTATTGAAGATGAGGATTGATTTTTAGAAATGCAAGAGGAGTTGAATCAATTTGAAAGAAATGATGTATGGGAATTGGTACGTGTCCTCCATCTCATACAATCATTGGTACAAAATGGGTATTCGGAACAAACTCAATGATGAAGGTAACATCGTCCAAATAAGAAATAAGGCAAGGTTAGTAGCTCAAGGGTATTGTCAAGAAGAAGGTATTGATTATGATGAAACATTTGCACTCGTAGCACGTTTAGAAGCTATTCGCATTTTACTTGCCTATTCTTGTTTTAAAATTTCAAACTTTACCAAATGGATGTTAAATCCGCATTTTTAAAAAGTTTTATTCAAGAAGAAGTGTATGTAAAACAACCTCAGGGGTTTGAAATTTTTCTAGGCTTAATGATGTTTATAAACTTAAAAAGGCCTTGTATGGTTTAAAACAAGCACCGTGCATGGTATGATAGACTTAGCTCGTTTCTTTTGCAAAATGGTTTTACAAGAGGTAAAGTTGATACTACTCTCTTTGTGTTTGAAAAGGCAAGATTTTTACTTGTGCAAATTTATGTTGGTGATATTATTTTTGGTGCTACTAATGAATCCTTGTGCAAGAAATTTTCTAAGTTGATGCAAGGTGAATTTGAGATGAGCATGATGGGGAGCTTAATTTCTTCCTTGGACTTCAAATTAAGCAATGCCAAGAAGGTATTTATATTTTGCAATCAAAATATACAAAAGAACTTTTGAAAAAGTTCGGCATTGAAGAAGGAAGAACCGTCTCTACCCCTATGGCAACAAATGTCAAAATTGACAAAGATGAAAAAGGCAAGTCCATGGATGAATCAAAGTATCGAAGAATGATTGGTAGTTTACTTTATTTAACCACAAGTAGTAGGACATTCTTCATGCCGTATGCCTATGTGCTCATTTTCAAAGCAATCTCAAAGAATCTCATATGAGTGTTGTTAAAAGGATTTTTCGATATTTAAAAGGCACTATTCAATATGATCTATTTTATCCAAAGAATGAAATTTTTCTCTTAAAGGTTATAGTGATTCGGACTATGCGGGTAATATTGATGATCGTAAAAGTACCTCAGGATCATGTCAATTTTTGGGCGATTGCCTAGTTTCTTGGTTTTCAAAGAAATAAAATTGTGTTTCACTTTCAATGGCCGGCCGAATATATCTCGCGGCTTTTTGTTGTACTCAACTTCTTTGGATGAAACAAACCTTAGCGGATTATAAATGTTCTTTTGAAAATGTTCCTATCTTTTGTGATAACATATCCGCTATAAATATTGCTCAAAACCTGGTTCATCATAACCGTACTAAACATATTGAAATTCGACATTATTTTCTAAGGGATTGTGTTTCTAAACGAAAATTGAGATATCTTTCGTACCATCTCAAGATCAATTGGCGGATATTTTTACAAAACCGCTATCTTCCGAGACTTTTGCGTCAATACGAGCTCGGTTAGGCATAATGCATATTGAATGAGGTCTATGATTGCA
This sequence comes from Rehmannia glutinosa, assembly GCA_016081115.2. Taxonomy (NCBI): domain Eukaryota; kingdom Viridiplantae; phylum Streptophyta; class Magnoliopsida; order Lamiales; family Orobanchaceae; genus Rehmannia; species Rehmannia glutinosa. The sequence goes on along the minus strand of CM071932.1, from coordinate 9,195,816 downwards.
TTTTGCATGTTTTTAAAACTTAGGGGCGAAAAATCATATTTTTGGTTCAAATTTTGGATTTTGGAAAAACAGTGAACAGGTGGTGATGGGCCGAGATCGACCAGGTCGGCCCCTAGCCCTCGACCGGTCGCCATCGGCTACGATCGGTCGCCCTAAGCGATTTTTGAGAAAACCGTCTCTCGTTCTCATACTTGCTCTTTCAACTCATTTTTCATCCCCTTTGTCATTTGCACACAAAATCCACCTCAAATGTGTTTTATTGCATCCATTCTATATCCTGGACTTTATTATGTTTGATTATCATCATTATTGCTCATCTCTACCGATTGAATGGTAAGAATTCTACTCCCTAAGCTTAATTGGGTTGACCCTTGAGAAATTGCCTTACATGTTAATTTCTTGATGCATATTTTATATGGATGTGATGTGCTCATTAATTGTTGATGGTTGGTTGTTGTATACATTGATTTGGTGATACAATTTTTGGTTTGATTACTTTTACAAGGGCTATATACAACTTCTTCTATTTTTACCGCGCGCCAAGTGTTCGATGAATTGTCGCAAAGAAAACTTCACAAATTACGTGATACTCTTGCTTTTAAAAGTCTCTTACACTTATGGAGATCATGTTTCTTCACTCAAACGAGCTCTTGTAATTCAAATTATCAACTTCTCCCTTGTTCATTGCCCTCAAGCTTAATATTCCAAAAGCTTGATAAGACGACTACTTAGCGCACTTTGATATACATGGCCTATTTTTTTATCATGCTAACATTCTTTTTGATGATTCCAAAGGGGAGAAACAGAAATTGGCTAGTTAGCTCATAGAAGCTAATAAAAGCTCACGAAAGTAGCTATAAGCTATGGTTACTTAAAGCCAAAAATCGTGAAATATACTTAGTCCATTGGATGTATTATGGACTTATTTGCATGATCTATGATTGCTCTTGACAGGGGAGCTTCTAAGCTCATGATTTTCATGTTTAAATTGTAAAAGCTAAAGCTTCTAGCTTTTGTATTAATTCTTCTTGATGTGCTTGTTGAGCTTTTGTAAAATGTCTTTGAATATCTTAACACCCTTCTATTTGGTTATTATGCATAGTTTGTTGTTACTCTAAACGGATAGTTTACTCCTTGACAGGAAAATATTTTTGTTTTCAAAATCGTCCTCTTAAAAATTGTTTTGGTTTGTAATAATTAAAAAGGGGAGTTTGTTAGATAAATGTTTTTATCATGATTTTGATGATTTTGTTTAAATAAGTTTTTATACCAAAACAATGTTTTTAAATGTTGTCTAAATATTCCCGATCGTCATAAAATACTTTTACTAATTTTTTGGAGTATTTCTTGAAGTTTATTTTCGACAAAAATTTGACAACACCTCTGTCTTGTGTTGGACCGGTGCCGCCCTATAGGGCAACCCATACCGAGTTAAGTTTTGAAACAGTAAAACGGGAGGGAAGAAAAATTGGGGAGGGGCGACCGACCCAGGAGGTCGACCGGTGAGGGCGGCGGTCGACCTAAGCGGCGACCGGTGCACGGAAGAAGCCCTCGAGAACAGAGACTTCTCTGTATTGAACTTTTGAGGACTCAACCGGTCAACACAGGGCGGCGGTCGGAACCCTCGTAGATCTGGTCCCTCTGTGTATTTTCATGACAAATACTTTCAAATCTTATCTCTACGCGACGGTCGCTATACGGTTTTGACAACAAACTATCCATCGTTGGGTTTTGGACAACTTTTCCTCAATTTAAGGGGTTGATTTCTAATGACTATTTCTTAAGTTTAATTACATTAGTTTTGTTTTTTGCGTAAATCACTCTCAAGAAGGAGCCAATGTCCGGAAATCAAACCAAGACCTCTCCTATGAATAGAGGTTCCATTCAAGCAACAAGATACAACACAACATACAAGCAAAGAGCATACAAACAAACACATTGTCATATCTTGTTGTATTAGCCTAAGTACTTTCACTTGCACACTCTTGAGGTCTAGGCTTTTGATTCTTGATTACACTTGCACTCAATATTTGTATTATCATTATCGAGTTGTACTCTTGATTTTTGTCCATCATCCAAAACAAGAAATCCTTGTTGTTGTTCTTGTGGTAAGAGCACACTTGGGTGATCTTAGGTGTTGAAGAGTGTGGTACTCTTCATAGGTGTTGAAGGAAGATTGTGGTAATCTCCTTGAAGGTGTTGTAAGAGGATTGTGGTAATCCTCAAAGGTGGCGTTGTATTAATTGTGGTAATTAATAAAATTTCTTTTCCTTTTCGAAACCCATCTCGGATATCTTTGGGGTGGTAGAGCACGTAGTCTTTAGGGGTCAAGTTCTTTAAATCATCGTGTGTTGTTTATTTTCCGCACTTATAGCTTTCATCTTTGCTTGATCATTCGAAAAAGAGGGCAATATCTGAAAAACCGGCATAATCTATTCACCCCCTCTAGATTATCATAGCCACTTGACTAACAAGTCTTACATTCACTTCACTCACCGGTGACACGCGGTTGGTCTTCACTTCAATCTTGATCGAGTCTTGTAATCATCAACTTAGCGGACTTCAACTCGGCTTAAATAACCCTATCTATTACAAGTTGAATTACAATGAAAATATGGTGCCAACTTCCTAATCTAAGCTTTACATGGTATCATCAAAATCTATACATAAATTTTCCCAACAATTTTTCCCTTTTTGATGATCGAAACTTAAATAAATACAAAGAAAGTAAATAGTGCAAGAATAAGAAATGAATGTATATAATATGTCAATTTTATTTGAACATATCATTCTTGTTCATTCTGAAGCACTCTACAAAGCTTTTTACAAAGTATAACCTATACAATGTATCGTAGCTATACACATGTATCTATACAAATGTATCAAAATATTACACCGGATATCGAGCATGTACTTACAATTGTGTATTTACAAATCAATAAAATACAATGAAGGGGTTGGTAGTCTTCAATACCTCGGCCGCTTCCTTCTTCTCTCATGTTCCTCGGCTCTCCTTCGTCCTCTTGACTCTTCTCCTTTTTCTATCTTCTTCCTCCTTCTTCTTCTTCTCCTTTGTTGGGCGTGATCTGCGTATTCTTGTAACTTTACAGAAATGGAGCTAAATTGGATAAAAACGATATCACGTTCCAAAGTATAGGTCCGAGCTAAGGTATGCGAGCAAATATGTGAAGAAAAGAAGCATGCACGGTTGAACAAAAGGGAATTTCCTTCAAAAACGTCCAAATGCGCTAACAGATTTCCAACACTGGCGGGGTTTAGTATTTTGGTCATAACTTTCTACATTATTGATATTGAAATGATTCAAGTGGCTATAGAAAGCTAAGAGAAAGGGCTACAATGTTCATGAAGATCCCAAGAGAAAATGCGTACCTTTTACAAGTCACACGACCGTATGAACAGCCACGCGACCGTGTAAAGTGCTTGATGATTTTAGAGTCAAAAACCAATCGCACGGTCGCCGGTGTGAGACCACACGGCCGTGTGGGGTGTCCGTGAGAAACCAAACAGCCGATGCACGACGTGTTTGCGGTAGATTTTGAGTCCTAATCCCCCGTAACTCTACGGTGACCTCTCAAAGCACCTATAAAAGGGGACCAAGGCTTGAACTTATTTTCATCATCTAACATCATCTAAATTCATTCATACAACATACAACCCACCAAAATACACAGAACACAAGATCAAAGGTCTTTCCGAGAAAGGAGGGCTAGGTTAGGAAGAACTACACAAGGCCTTTCACATCTACGGAAGCACAAGAGCTTGAAGGCTTGGAAGGAAGATCCGTTCGACAAGAAGGGATTTTCTTTCTTAGTTTTTATCTCTTGTGCGTGCTTAAACGATGTCACAATGTTCATTTCAAGTTTGTCTATGAATTTATTATCAATGTTTGGCTAATCTTTTAGGATCTTAGGGCATAATCAAAATTGTAGATTCATGTTAAATCTTGATTAATTATTTTCTTAATTAATTCATGTATTCTATTTTATGAATTCGAGTGTTTATTCTTAATTGTTTTTTATCGATCAATAATTAGCATGTCATATTGTTAGTGCGAAATTGAAAGAGGAGTTCTAACAAAGACGGAATCGAATTCATACATAAACGGGTGTATCAGTCGGAGACCGATTAGTATGAGTTTTGCATATAATTTGGGCATAATTGTGGATAGAATAAGTTGTTATGCATGCATTAACCGAGTAAAATGGTCCATATTCTTATAAAGTGGAAAAGATATTACGCTTTGCTCGTTTTGTTGGAATTAAATGATATTTATAGCACTTTTGTGGCAATTCGGAGCATTGCGGTAAAGAACCGTCAAGAATACACTAAGTTTGGAGCTAGACAACGAAAAGATTAGAGGAATCGGGCGAAATATGGCCACGCACGGCACTGTGCTCATAGGCACGACCGACCGTGTGCAAGTAGCACAACAGATCGAACCTCGCAGGATGCACGGGCTGGTCGTTCTGGATGCACGGCCCATGCGTCAATTCAAAAAGAGAGTTTTCTTACGCCTGGACGACAGCCGATCGTGGGTAAGCGCCTTTGCCCGTGCGTTTGTGCGAGAAAGTCGATTTTGGCAATTTTGACTTAGGTTTTGGCCCAACGGGAGTATAAATAGAGATGAGGCGGACCCAAATAAACACATTGATTTTTTCCCTAGAAAGCGAGAAAAGAGCAACCTTCTATTGGAGGATTCGAGAGATTGATTGAGGTTGCAACCACACCCTTGAGGATTGAAGATTGATTGAGATATCATCAATATCCCCGAGTTTGCTTATTCCATTGTATCTTTTACTTTCATCTAGTTAGATATGAACATGAACAGTTTGTCTATAAATTGTTTATTTCCCATGTCCGACTAAACACCTTGTGATTAGGGGTTTGGGATTAGGTTAATGGATACTTTTGTTTGATGTTTAATTGAAATTGAAGTTATTATTTCAAACCTTATTTGAGTACTATGTTTTATTTCTTGTTTTATCAAATGCCCATTGGTTTAACTTGTTTGATGTATTGATTCATAATTCGATAGATGAGTTTCAATACTAGATCTTGAGTACTTGACATGAATATTTTGCGATTGAGAAGTCTCGTGAATATTTGTGAGGATAAATAATCTTTTATGCTTTTGGGAGTTGGTTTTCTTATGTTGAGTAGAGATCTTTAGCATAGATAATCCAATCAACGTTTTTATTGTGTCTCGAGAGAGAGGTACAATACTTTTGTGATTGTCTTATAGGGAAGAATAATAATAACTTTGGTTTTGATTAATCGGATAACAAGAGGGATATTAAGCAAAACCATAACCCTGGAATCCATTCATCCACTTGATCTTTCAATCAACTCTTTACTTTGTGCGCAGTCCCAAGGGGTGTGAGTAAGGTTTAGAAGGGGAGGAGGGGTTAAATAAACCTTACCAAATTTTTTATTTTAGTCCTTTTAAAATTACAACAGAGTTGACTCAAACAACTATATCCTTGAGGGATAGCTAGGTTGGTTATTCACCTAAGATAGTCACCAACCGCACTGATTCGAGATTTGTTGATAGAATAACTTGGGCCGTTTAACCTAAACTTCACTTGGTGGTTTGGTTTTATCGTGGAAGATTTAACACCCTTTGATTAGATTTTAGCTTGTTTTAAACATTTGATTTTTAGCACTTAGTTATTAATCAGTTGGATATCAAATATGATTCTAACAACAAATATAATGCAAGCAAGCAAGAAAGTAAATGTCTTTGAAAGTAAATGACACAAATATTTTTATAGAGGTTCAAGACGGGGTAATTCTTCTAATCCCCTCTTTTCCAACTCCCGGAGGAATCCACTAAGTAATGTGATCAGTTTACAAAGTGGTGAACGATGAGACATCCTTGATCACACAGTTGGTTTCTCTTGCGACTACCTTCTTCATAGGGAAGTTGCTTTGCTACTTGACTCACTTCTCAAGTTCTTGGATTTGATCACGAAGCCCTCCAACAAACTTGATCTTTGGTTCGACCTTGAACCTTCCTACAATCCTCCTTGGATAGTAGACCCCTTTTGATTCTTCAAAAGTTTCCTCTTCAATGATTTGAAGTTGTCTTTCCTTCACAACTTGTGTTAGATCGATTTCCTTCGAGTTTCGTGCTTGAGGATTTGCTTGAATGTACTTGAGAATATTGTAGGTTAGATGCTTGAATATTTCTTGTCACGCCCCCAAATCGGGAGCCGTGACTCGAACGGCCTAACTTACGCCGGTTTACAGTGCCGACCCATTTATTCATTAATATAACCCAAACAAAAATAGCGAAATCCCAAAATAAGCATACATATTAAATAAACTAAGTCGAGTACGATCCACAACGGAATCGGAAAATAAAATTCAATCATCGTCACCATCATTCTTTGGGTCCTACGCTCGGCTATTACATAAGAAATTACTAGGAATTGTCCAATACAAAATGAAATTCAATTTGTCTCAACAGTCCAGCACAATAGAGAGCTAATCAGTAGCTTCGAAATCTTCGTTGTGGTCTTCTTCCGGCGGAACCTCATCCTCTGGTTGGAAAAATAGGTGGGAGTGAGACAAAAATTCTCAGTGGATGTGGTGAGTGTGTGCAAGTGGGGCTTATACTTTATGCAATAAAATCGTTTCATGAATTTTGATGAAAGAAACGTGCAATGGCATTCTCATATACTTAGTAGTTTTTATAGTATTAGTTAACAGTCAGTCCGTCAATTCAGATCAGTTGGTTGCGCACGAAAGTGTGACGCCAACCTGGATCGATCCGTCACATTCATATCGTTGGTTGCGCACGAAAGTGTGACGCAACCTGCATACCATCTGTCAATTCATATCGGTTGGTTGCGCATGAAAGTGTGACGCCAACCTGCACCACCTTATACGACTGCAGAAGTGTTGATCAAACATCATCTCTCCAAACAAGACACCCTATCCCTCCCGCCGATAGGGCTATAGCCGCTATCCCGGTTGGCACGACGTCTCCTTTGTGGAGCCAACTAAGCTCGTGAGAACGTCATAATCATGATTATACCTGAGAATCCTACGACCCAATCGCCCGCCGACTCTCCTATCCGGCTCGAGGTTGGGAGTTGGACAATGGAGGCCCACATGAGATCGTAGCAAGCTACCCATCCCATACGCGACTTATCCATTCCACAAATTCGTTAATTCATATCGGTTGGTTGCGCACGAAAGTGTGACGCCAACCCGCCCCGATCGATCGAGTAGGATCGAGACGTTCATAGACTCGCCGCATCCATATTGATCGATCGATCATTGACACGGCATAGATATCGGAGGGGTAATCTAGCCGGTTCTATTCATTAATTCAATGTATTATATCAAGTTCTTAATAAGGTTCGGATTATGGGGGAGGAAGTCGCCTTTATTAACGGACAATTAATGATATGAAAATCCCGAATAAATTCGGATAAAATAGAATTCTTTGTTAAAAAAATATTTTAATATTTATATGAATAAACTGAAGTTAGAAAATAAAATAATTTTCTATGACCTTGGTAAATTATATGTCAAAATAAAATATTTTAATTAAAGAGAAAATTTATGTCGGGTTTAAAATTTGGGAAGTTGTGATCCCAAACTCGGAAAATGGTAAGGTCAGTCTCTAATTTTTCTAAAAATCTAAGAAATCATATTTTTAGGGTCTTGGGGTCAGATTTTCGAAAATTATAGGTCAGTCCCAAAATCTTTCCAAATTAGTATTTTTGACACAATACTTTTAAAAATGGATATCTTTCTTAAACTGGAAAAGGTATTAACGAGATTCTAGGTCTAGTAATTTCTTTGGGGTAGTATGTATATGGGTTAAAAGTAGTTTCAAAAATTCTCAGATTTAGTACCAATTTTCTGAAAAATTCCATTTTGGCCCCCAAGGGTAATTTTACCATTAAGGGCTCGTTTCAAGCTCGTTTTTCATGAGATTTGGACTAAAGGTCCAGAATACTATTTAAAATATGTTTGTATTATTCTCGGGCCAGTGGATGTCCTTATTTTCGAATTTCACAGTTTAGTCCCCTAAAGTTCGAAAAATTTTCATTTTGGTGACTAAATGCTTTTATATTTGCATATGCTTGACCCGTAGGGTCCCAAATATTATTATTCATTTATTCAGTCTATTTACAGTAAAAAAGTTCAAAATTTCGAAATTTCCAGTAGGGTTTCACAGTTTTGGATTTTTCACTTTTGGCCCTATATATTTTGCCTTATTTGCAAAAGTGGCCCAACTCGATTTTGTTCACAAGTCCTTAAGTCCAGAATATTAATATAACATAACAAAATATATTTTTCATATTTCTCAGCCATCTTGAAGATATATATATAAATGAGACATATATGCATATAAAAGCTATTTTCTAACAAAAAAAGCACTTTTACCATAATTCGAACATACACATATATTTTTGAAATTTTCCAGAAATAAAAAGGAACTGAAAATTTCCAGAAATATATAAAAATATAATCTCATATATTCATGCCATTTTATGCAATTATCATGAATTTTTAAAAGGTTTCACCCACTTCATTTGTTTGGTAGTAGGATGGTCTAGTGAGATTTTCTCCTTTGTAATACTTTCTCAAAACCTCAAAGTCTTATGACAGCCCCTAGGTAGAGAGTTTGGTGTCAAAATGTGAAAAAGATGGAGAGAAAAAGAAAATAAAGAAGAGTTTAAAGGCTAGGAGGTTCTTTACCTTTCTTGTTTCTTGAAAGCTCCTTAAAACCTCAATTCCAAGCTCTTAAAACTCTCGGTCCTTATCCCTCACATTCCCAGATTTTCGGCCTTTGTAGGTTGAGAGTGTTTAAGTGTTTAAGTGTAGAAGAAGATGAATAGAGAAGAGTTGTATGTTTTCTTGTGAAATAGGTAAGTGTAGAGAAAGAAGTGAAGATGCTTGATTTGTGGGTACTAAATTGAGGCTTCCATCCTTCAATACACTATGGCCGTCCCCTCCCTCTTCCCATACTCAAGAGTACTCTAATTCCTAGGCTGGATTTTAGGGTGGCTAGTTAGCATGCTTGTTTTGGTAGAAGCAAGACTTGTGGGAGTGGATGAAGACTTGCATGCTTAAGTGAATATGACAAAAGGAAAAGGACAAGGCTTGTATCTCCTCTCATATAAATCAAATGTTATATATATCTTGCTTATATAATTAGTCATCTAGTAATTCCCAAGTAGTATCATCAATTATAATCTAAGGTCTTAAATAAAATTAGAACCAATAATGTGAGTCAATATATATATCAATCAATCAATTAATTAAATTATAAAAATTATTTCAAAGTATATAAATATAATTTTCGAAATTAATAAATTATTTAAATAAATATTATGCTACAAGAAAATAATTAGTTGTTAAGAAAGGAAATCCAATCGGGTAATGTATCGCTTTGAAAGTTGGAAGAAATCGATAATTATAAAAGAAGTGAAAATTGATGTTATTAATATACACCATAAAAGAAAAATAATTCTAAGTATAAATGACATTTCTATTAGCTAAATCGAGTAGTAATTAATTCAACAAATTAAGAATGAGTCACTTAACTATTTAATATAAAGGTCGTATTTTTAACAAAATAAATCTCGAATACCATTCCTTCAAAAATTGAAATTTTACTAGATGAACTTTTAAAACATGAGTCATTGTCGTTGTTAAAGTATCAAATTAGTTGTAGATGGTTTAATAGATCATAAAATGAAATAGTTTGTTTGAAAAGCATAAAATCGTTTCTCAATAAAATAAGTTCAAATACTACTTTAATTTATGCCAAGAATCTCAAAAATCATAATAAAGTTTTGTTAACTCAAGATAATATATTTGGAGTAAAATGTTGAGTTTATCGAAAGGATATTTCAAAATCTCAAAATTAAGACATAGTTTCTTTTAAATAAAATTTATTTAATCGATTGAGCAATAGTAGTTTTATGGAAAATGACTAAATGTAAGTATCGTCTTCATAAAAATATGGCGACAAGAATTTTATCTTTGAAATACTAAAAAAACGAATTTTAAATAGCACTTTTTACCGAATCAAGTTGTAAGGAAAATGATAATAGTTATTAAATTTAAGTAATAAACATAAATAAATTGCGTTATCATGTAATTAGGTAATAATTTAAGTAACGCTAATATTGATAATATATCGGGATCGTGTCGCCTATGGTATAAAAATCGGGGCCTCACATTTCTTCCTTGTTCGTGGTTCGTAACATTTTCTCGATAATTTCTCTCGGCCTTTTATAGTGTACATTTGAAATTTTGCCCGTTGAAGAGATAGGCCGATTTCAAATGTCACTTTAGTTTCTTGGCTTATCTTGTTGCGATCCTTGATGTTGATATTTCCTCGTATTAAATGTCTTCGCAAAGATCCCGGATGCCTCGATACGAGGTGCAGTGTTTTCCGTTGGTTTATTCCTTTTGCACAAATCTTAGACTAATTCTTTATACCGACGACTTTGACATATTACTATATTGAGTAATATCCTTGACTTTAATCAACGGATCTAAGTCGCTTGTCTCGACGGATCATTTCTTTGTCTTCCCAGGGTGACTTGAGTCGACTCGGTCATTGGATAACTCAATGTCACTTCAACTTTGAGACTTGGCTTCTTGAGTTGACTGACCGACACTTCTCACGATTGTTCTTGGTGACACTCCTTGATTGAGTCCTTGATTTTCTTCTTGGCCATACTCGGTGACACACAACAGAGTCTTCTTCAATGACCGTCAGATTGATTTCTTGTATTCCTTGGCATATAGCCGACTTGACTCGGCCTTTTTTTATCTATCTATTACAATACAAATTACAAGGAAAATGGGGTGCCAACTTCCTAGTTTAAGTTTTTATCATCAAAATCTACTCAATAAATTTCCTAACACTTTGTCTTTTTATGATAAAATCTTGTTTTAGTTTACAAACCAATAATCAACTTTTGATCGTCGAATAAAAATAATAATATTCCAATCTCAATACTTAGTACATAAATTTATTAGTCTTTGTGGGATTGGCCTTGCTAACCCTATCTATTAACTACATCTTTCACTTGTGGTGAAGCGAAAAATAAGTCGAACAGAGACCTACAACTATTTATGGGGAGTCATTCAATTCATAGATTTTTTGGGACTTAATAATAGTTGTATCGAGCCGGAGACCTATAATTGTTATTGATCTTTTGTTTATGCGCCACCCTGGAGGAGGAATAGACTAACTTAGAATTAAACCCATAAAATTGCATGAAGCGGTTTTGTTAAACATTAATTGAATTTAATATTCAAGTAGCATGTTGAGTTATGTGTCTAAGGTTGCTTTCGTAGTTGTCGGAAATACTTGTGGGGTTCGAAAATTTATTGCTTTTTCTTCTTTTTATTTTTTGATTTTTCTAAAACTTGAGATTGGTCGCTTCAATAAAATTGGAATACGATGTTATTATAGCCTAAGTGTCTTGTAGTCAATATCCGAGGAATACGACCTTTCTTGACATTATTCTATAAACTACATTGTACACTTGCGGATGTAAGATCCAAATATTTTTGGCGAACACTTACCATCTCATCTAGTTGGGCCATTCGATTCTCCTCAGCAGAGAAGCTCCATTCTTCTTATTCTTGAAGGCCATCAACTCCCGGATACTAAAACTCACATTTCTGAAAGGAAAACAAGAGAAAGCATTAAGAAACAATAGGTATACAAGTAAAGTGCAAAAACAAAGCAAGAAAGTAAATACTACGGAGTACCCAAAATATCCCTAATGTCTAGGGGACTCTCAAACAAACCCTCATCCCTAAAACTTTCACCAACTCCTGGTGACACGAGATACTACTAAGGGGCTTCAAAGCCTCAAAGAGCCTAATAATGGGGAAATCCCAACTATTATCCCTCATGAAGAAAAGATCCTCCTTCCAAAGCCGCGGGAAAGAAGTAAAAGAAAGTCTCTCCATAAGGTTTCTTAGGGTAGAACAAGAAATAGAACCCCACGCACGTATCCGGTAACACCAACTTGTCCATAGCATACTCATAGCCCTTGATACAAGAATACACCGAGGAATTACTTGGGTGGTGCACAACCTGATGGATGAATGACTTTGATGAGAAATGAATCACAAGGAATGGAGAAACCAACAGACAAATTGAACAAGTACACAAAGTGATAAATCCCAAGGGAGACGCGTATGCCTATTCTCCGTCTCCAAAGACCAACATGGGAAAAGTTGGGGGCAACCCCAAAGGTTTTGTAATCTCCACAGGCAAGGGGAAGTAACTCAAGTCACCAACCTCTTTGGATCTAAAGCTCTACACCCGTGAGTGGGACTATGTTGTTACTTTGGCCGAGGGGTCTCCTTTGAACTCCCCTTTTCATACTCTTCCACACTATCCTCCTTACTCGTAACTCGATGGAAACTCAACATGTTCACCCACCACCGATGCTCCAGGTGCAAAAAGGAGGATACCAAATTTCATAAACGGAAATGGAGCCGGAGGAAAAGAACTAGAAATGGATGACCGGTAACTCCATGGACATAAAACAAGGAAGGCAGAACTGCGGGGTCCGAAACTCGACTTAAACATGCAAAAATACCAGAGAGGAAGAAATCCCACATGAAGAAGAATGAACCAGGGGACGAGAACCATCTCTTTGGGGTGCGCCTTGAGGGCTCTCTCGGAAGTTCCCTCCTCAATCCTCTCCTCCCACTCATCTCTCCATTCATCCATGTTTATGTTCACTCCACTCTCAATTCTCCATAAACGTTTTACCAAGTCTTTGACCAAACAATGAATTCAAAATTAAAGAAAGTTCGAGAGAAAAAATTTACCTCTTAAAGACATGATTAAAACTCTATTCCTAAGCTTGTTCTTGGTGCAAGAATGAGTTGTGGGGCTTTGGGGACAAAATTAACTTTTTAATATTTCTTATTTTAATATTTTTACACACTATTTAATTCTAAAATTACTTAATTAATTATCCAATATTATTAATCGCTATTGAATCGTAGGTATAATTATTCACTACGCATCCCCATACCGCCCCATGCGTCCATTTGTTCTACTAGGCCCGTGCGGACCATCAACCCATGTATAAACATTATTTGTAAGTATTCTCGAGTTAATCGCTCTCAATTGTTGTTTCCTTTGCTCAATTATATCTCCAAGAGGTATTGACTTGATGTTTAATGGGCCTCTCTATGACAACCCCAAAGCCCGCCTAACATTTGTTGAATTATTGCCGACAAGTTCCCATCTCAAGAACCGGCAAAGACCAGGAGAAGAATTTGGATTTTTTTATCGAAATATTAACTTGATTGATATACATATTTTAGTTAAAAACATTAACTTTGAATATGTAGGTCCCAAGGGGTGTAAGTAAGGTTTAGAAGGAGGGGTTGAATAAACCTTACCAACTTTTCGATATTAGTCCTTTTAAAATATTACAGAGTTAATACAAACAACTAAGTCCTTGAGGGATGACTAAGTTGGTTATTCATCGAGTTAGCCACTCAATGACTCGATAGAGCCGTTGATAGAATAACTCAACCTGCTTAACCCGAAACTTAACTCTACTGTGGTGAGTTTTTCAATGAAGATTTAACACCCTTTGATTTGTTTTAAACTTGTTTTAACACTTGATTTTTGCACTTGGTTAATTGTCGTTGATAGAAAATTATCGCCAGATATAAAAGAATATGCGTAAATGAGGTCTTTGAAATGTAAATGACAAAAATAATTTTATAGAGGTTCGAAAATGGGGTAATTCTTCTAATCCTCTCTTCTCCAACTCCCGGAAGAATCCACTAAGTAATGATCAGTTCACAAAGTGGTTATCGTCTCCAGAGATAAATCTTGATCACACGTTGACTTGGTCCTTGGACTCAACTGAGATGCCTTGGTCACATACCGCTTCTCGTCCGTCTCCTTTCTTCACAGGTGGCAAACCGCTTTGCTACTTCAAACTCACTTTCTCAAGCTTCTTAGATTTGATCATGAAGCCCTCCAATAACTTGAGACCGGTTCGACTTGAACCTTCCTACAATCCTCCTTGGATAGTAGACCCTTTTGATTCTTCAAAAGTTTCCTCTTCAATCGTTTGAAGTTGTCTTTCCTTCACAGATTTGTGTGGATTGATTTCCTTCGAGATTTAGGCTTGAGGATTTTGCTTGAATATCTTGAGAATATTTTGCAGTTACGTTTGACTACATCTTGCTAGTTCGTGGTTCAGTAACCTTTTCTCAATGAGATTCTCCTTTTATAGTGAACTTTCAAAAATCGCCCGTTGAAGAGATAGGCTGATTTTCAAAAGACACTAGTGTTCGTTGGCTTGTCTTTTCTTGGTCTTCAATCTTGAGATGTAGACCTTTCCTCGTATTAAATGAATGTTCAACTTTTCAGGTTTCGACATGAGGTACAAGTGTTTCCCATTGGTTTATTCCTTTTTCACGCTTCGGGACCAAAGACTTTAAGACTGGTAGCACGGAAGTATTACTTATTTAAGTAATGTTCTTGACTTCAGGCAATGATTCTTTTGATTGACTTCTCTTGGTCGCTACCTATTTCCCAGGTGAGTTGAGTTTGCTCCAATCATTTGAAGAGTTAACTTTCACTTTCAACTTGCGACTTGGCTTCTTGAGATGACTTAGATCGACATTTCACACGCTTGTTCCTCACTGATATATCTTCATCAAGTTCTTGATCTTCCTTCTTGGCCATACTTAGTTGTTCTAAAGCGGAGTCTTCACTTCGAAAGATTCGATTGACTTCTTGTGCTTCCGTGCTTAGCTAACTTGACTCACCTTATCCAACCCTATCTATTACAATGAAAGTTACAAGGAAAATGGGGTGCCAACATTCTAATCTAAGTTTTACATGGCATTCATCAAAATCTACAAAATAATTTCCCAACAATTTCCCCTTTTTGATGATGCCAAAACTTAAAAACATTAAACAAATGTAAACAGCAAAGAGATACATATAGACAATGCAAGAATAAAGAATGTATGCGTAGAATCAATCATTTTTATTGATCATATCATTCTTGTCCTTTACACTTTGTTTACAAAGTGTATCGAGCATATTTAAATCTAAGTAAATTACAAGCATTTATGCTTAGATACAAGTGCAAAATATTTTATTGAAAATATAGATGACTTACAAAACAATGTATTTACAAAAGTAAAATACATGAAGGGTTCACTGAGTCAGCATTTTTCCTTGCTACTTCCAGATTAGCTATTTCATCATACCCAGCCCAAGAGATCCTTCCCTTCTTGCCTCGGATCTACGTATTCAATATTTTTGGGTAGAGGTCTAGGTCAAAAACCTCTTCCTCCACCACTTCTTTCTCCTCCTCTCGGGTGTCTATTGTACGGAGTCTTCTTCTTACCGGTGAATGGTCGCTGGTAGTCTCACGCCTATAATCTTCTTCGCATAATTTCGGACCTTTGTCCTAGTACAAATCCCGTGCTTGGGCTACCGACATATTCTTGAAATAGCCTTTGGATTCGAGAGTTTTAAATTCTTCAACCGATCTTGGCTCGTCTCCGCTATCCGGAATGGCATCTTGATCCTTCCTCTTAGGAATGCCACCAAATTGTTTCAACATTTCTTCAACGCTGGCATCGTTCTCTTGTCGAACTCCTCCATCCATGCTTCTACAATTTTTCTCTTCTCGACATGGGCATAGCAGAGTGTTGGATCGGCAGAGTCACCGGAAGTTTCTCGATTATAGAGGCCTGTCACATGACCTTCTGCGGGGTTTCAAGAAATCATTAGGGTCAAATCCTTTGACCTTTCCCCTCAACCTCTTTTCCCTTCTTCTTTTCAACAAATGCTTTCTCACCAGCTTGTTTCTTCTTTCAATTTCTTAGGTACTCCTCTTCCCCTTTTTGGCATCATCGAAGGAGAGAGGAACCCCAGGGAACATTCCTACGAGCATGAAATCCAGTCGGCTGAGAGCTGAGTTCTGCTTGGAGTCTGCTGCGGCATATGCTGTGCGAAATTCTGAGCGAGTGGCTTTTGATTCAGTGCCACAGATTTCATTTCAGCCATGAGAAGGTGAACTTCGTGATTCATGGTTTCCTCAACACGCGAATTTCTTTTCGATGAAATTCACGCAAAGAAATCCATTTCGATTGTATGTGAGGCATGCAATCTCTCCATATAGGCCTGCATCCTCTGCTTCATATCAGCATTGTCAGCACTCCAAACCAGCATCTTGTTGTACAATGCCTTGAAATATCGAACTTGTTCGTATCGCATTGCACTCTGCCGACACCAATCCCTCGATTCGTACCACAATCCTTGTAAGTCTGGGCTGTGAGGTCGACATCTCTATTGTCCCAGCCTTGCAGATCTAATGAGGCCTGGTGTCGTTCGATCTTCTCAATCTCTACACGATTTTCTTGAAGACCTCATGGATCTCGGATGTCACACCGATTCGGTGGCGGCCATTAAGTATCGAAATTAAAGTCTGTTGGTACAATGGAGTCGGTAGGGATGATGGATCTTCTCGAATCGTGTATTTTCACGCTTTCTTTAGTAGTTCTCTTCCTCTAGCTCGCGACTCAAGTGAAAAGGGAAATAATTGCTCAAAAGTATCATCTCACACATAAGGGATTGAAATTTGATCAGTGCCTTTGATGATCTGGTGGACTCAGATCGGCTGCATTTTGTGGGAGCCACGCAGATGACTCGGTTCAGTGGGCCTTGTTGAGTGGGTTGGCCGGTGACTAAGTCTCATTTGTCTTAATGCCTTCTTGGGCCTCAATAGATTTTTCTAAATGAATTACTGTTTTCTACCGCAACATCGGCACAACGGAAGATGAAGAAACCTGGGGTCTTGGTTCATCATCAAAGTTAAATGTTTGACGAGCGATTTTAAAACTCGATCGACTCGTCTATGGGAGAACATACTCACCGGGTCCTTTTGATGTTCAACAGGGGTGGACTACCTTCATCTTCTGGGATCCTTAAATGATATGTTAGGATTGTCCTGGGAATCATGAAGAGCACTAATCTCCTTCTAAGATTCAAAGAATGTTAACAGGAGGGATGTTCGAACTTCTTAAGCTTTACCTGGGAGGTCTCAACTTTCCTTGGACCTTCAACACCTCGAGTAGTCTCAATCTGCGGCGAGGTCTTCTCGCATTCCCTTCGACGATGCCGCAGAATCGTCTTGGGGTCTTAGGATCGTGGCATCCAAGGAGTCTCAACCCATTGGATTGCACTTTCATTGCCCATAGTGTTAACTCCTGAGCATTTCCATCATGTGCATCGACCGCAATAGCGGTGTCCTCCGCAACGCAGCTTGACACGGTTGGTTGGGGGACTCAATCGCCCAAGCTTCGTCAATGTCACCTGTTTGCGGGTCTTTTCTTTTTCCACTTCGCCTTTCTTTCTTCATTGTGGAGTCATCCGCAGATCCTCCGACCTGCTTTGTGTAGTGGAGTAAGTTTCCCCCTTAGTGGCTCACCGGTGAGTGACTAACGATGGGGTCACTCTTCTCCGGACTCCTGGCCGCTCCGTTGAGTGCTCAACACGGGGCAGGTGGTAAAACACCTTCTCGTAGGGGTTGGCTCAACTTGGGTGCCCAAATTCCCATCTCATCGCCAAGTCCCTTGTACCCATCTTCGAATGTCTTTGGGGATGTAGTTGCAGCTATAATCGTGGCAATTTGCAAAGACTACTCCCAAGAGGTCTATCTCGCAGGAGAGATTGTGAGGACTCTCCTGGTCCTTCAAACATGCGTTGTTCATGCATCATTCTGGATTCCCTCAAAGCTTGCTACATGTCTGACTTCTCTTGTGCAGCAACGGGATCCATGTCTTCATCACTTTCTGACAGCACATCTAGATGAGGATGCGTGTGTTCCAGAGTTCCAGTAAGAGGACATATACTGGCTTTCTCACGAGCTTCTGCTTCCTCGGCTGCTTTGGCTTGATCCTTCTCCTTGAAGATTTGTAATATGTTCAAGCAGTTGTCTTCATCAAGGGCCTGAATCACCTTGGTGATGCCGAGAAATTCGAACAACTCCTCCTCTTCTTCTATGCACCTGTATTCAAACCGCACTTTGAGTGGCTTAGCTTCCACGCCTCCATTCACGTGAGCGGCGCCAGATGTCCTGGGATATACAAGAGAGTACATGATGACATCATCATCCTCATCCTCCTCTTCCTGTCCTTCCTTTTCTGGGATGGAAGGTAGCATGCTCTGCTGCTCTTCGCCTTCAGTAGCGTCCGTAGCAGGCAGAGAGACAACTTTTTCATGTGAGGATTCGATTGTCTCACCGCTTCTTTTTCTTTAGTTGTCCTCTCCACAATCGGGTCTTCTTGGGGCCTCTGCTGAACATCCTCGCAGACTTTGGCGATTTTCGCCAACTATTTCAGAGATCGCACTTCCTCGTGTCAGTGATCTCGAAGTTTTCTCGGCTAAGTAGTAGACCCAGCTGCATGTTCATGCTCGAACGCTTGACTAGCCTTCTTCGTTTGGTTTTAACCAGAGGGATTTCTGGTTCTATTTCTTCCTTGGATTCTCCGGAGGCGGGGCCGGGGTGTCCTTCTTAGAGGGAGTTGCCTTCCCAGGTTTGGTCCTCTCCTCTTTCGTATGCCTGGAGAAGGATTTGGGCTTCCTCCTCGCCTCGGCCGCAGGGGCAGGAGACTCCTACCGCTGGGCGGGTGACTCATTGTTGGGGCAAAAGTGCGTCCTTTTTCTTTCTTTGCAGGGCAACTTTCTTCTTAGAAGCTCGCAGTGGCGCCTCTCTTCTTGGGAGGAGAGGAAATACTGTCTTCGGGTCACCGATTCCCCCTTACTTGTATCCGCCTCTTCACATGGGCTCTCTTCGGGCTCTGAAAGATTAGCTCCGAACATCTTCTTGTTTACATGGAAGGGCTTTCCATGTTGAAGGGAATGCTCTTCACTTCCATCGATGGCCAATTACAGGCCATATCCTAGTGATCCTCCAAAGGATCCATCTTCTTTGTATGATTTATTCCCAACATTCGCAGAGTCCGCTATACACGAACTCGGCCAGTTGACTTTCTTACCCGCATGATCGTAGCCATGATGATCGCCTTGGTCTTTGAAAGCCGATTGAAGTTGCCAAACTTCATGTCTACACACTTGGCGACGACATCCATCGCCTTGTGATGATAGTCGCCCTTCAAAGAACTTCTTCTCATTTGTGTATATTACTTTCGCAAAGACACTGGTTTGGTTACTTCTTTCCATGCAGCCGCCAAATCAATGTTTGCTTCAACAATCTTAGTCATGCCCTCGAGGCAAAGAAAATGAGTGTTCGCAAGGTCCTTAGTAGTAATCATGATGTCCTTGCGGTGGACGGAGGACTTTATTCCTTCGCCCCGCACTTCAAAGATTTAAATAGAACTACGCCACCTCTTCAAGGTAGGCGTGTGAGTACTCCAAAGTAAGAAAAGGCCTCGAGATCGGAATTTTCTAGCATATCGGCAATCTTCATCACTAGGGTTTCACCGAAACCCTCGCTTCACCATCCCTTCAAAATTCACAATCGATCCGAGTGGATTTGCTTCGATAACTTGACGAAATTGAACTTTGGTGCCATTTTTAGAAGTTTCTACCGATTAAATCTTGATAAACTTGTTTGTGAACTCGTAGGATTTGCGAGAGAGAAAAGAACTTGTAGGTCCAAGGGGTGTAAGTGTAAGGTTTAGAAGGGGTTGAATAAACCTTACCAAATTTTCAATTTAGTCCTTTTAAATATTCGAGTTGATACTACATGGGCTTGTGTCTTGGTGGACAATGATTTAGATAATCAGTAGAGTTAGTCTCTCACCGTACTCAATTGAGTGTTGATGGAATAACTCAGCCAGATTAAGTCTAAATTAACTCAATTGTGGTTTGTTTTATTGGAAGACTTAACACCCTTAAGTTTGATTAAGCAAGGATTAAGTGCTTGGTTTAGTACTTAGAAATTATCAAGTGGATAGCAAATTTATCACAGATTTAAACAATTAAGATGCGGTGAATTAAAATCTTTGAAATGTAAATGACACAATAAAGTTTTATAGAGGTTCAAGATGGGGTAATTCTTCTACTCCTCTCTTCTCCAACTCCCGGAGGAATCCACTAGGTATTGATCAAGATATACAAAGTGGTAAGTCCGATACAAGTCTTGATCACACAAAGTGACTTGATCCTATGGGACTCGATCCGAGACGCCTTGATCACTCGGTGGCTTCTCGTACGAGTCGCCTTCTTCTTCACAGTGGCACCGCTTTGCTACTACTGACTCACTTGCTCAAGCTCTTTGGATTTGATCACGAAGCCCTCCAAAAGCTCAAGACTTGGTTCGACACTAACCTTCCTACAATCCTTCGTGGAGTGTAGACCCTTTAATTTTTCAAAGATTTTCCTCTTCAACCGATTGAAGTTATCTTTCCTTCACGGGTGAGTGTTGGATTGATGTTCTTCGTAGTGTAGGCTTGAGGATTGAGAATATTTCAGATTTTCTAATAATTGCTTGAACGTTTTTGGTTCCGTCCGATTCTTAGTTCCTTTTTTTCTCTTTCTCAAATAAACTCCTCGGCCTTTTATATTGATCTTTCAAAAATTTGCCCGTTGAAGAGATAGACTTATTTTTGAAAGTCACTTGCACGTCGTTGGCTTGTCTTGTTGCGATCCTTGGAATTGCCATTTCCTCGTATGAATTGTTCTCGACTTTTTTCGAGTTCGACACGGTGTAGTGCTTCCCATTGGTTAATTCCTTTTGCACGCTTCGACCGAGCACTTCGAGAAAGGTAGTATGGAGATATTACTTGTTTAAGTAATTCTCTTGATTTTCGGCAACGGATCTTTTTCGATTATCTCGACTTGATCGCATTTCTTTGCTTTCCTAGATGACTTTAGAGTCGCCTTCCAATCATTGGATGACTCTTGTGTCACTTCAACTTGAGACTTGGCTCTTCTTGAGTTGACTTGATCGATACTCTACTCACCGTGCATCTCACCGCTTCTTCAAGAGAGTTCCGTTTACTCTTCTTTGCCATACTCACTGTCTCGCAGCGTGAGTCTTCCTTCTAGTTCTCCGGTTGTCTTCTTGCATGTTTGGGCGTGGCGACTTAACTCGGCCTTGATCACCTATTTATTACAATGCATTTTACAACAAGAATGGGGTGCCAACTTCCTATTCTAAGTTTTACATGGCATTCATCAAAATCTAAACAATAAATTTCCTAACAATTTCCCCCTTTTGATGATGCCAAAACTTAAATCATTCAAAAATGCAAATAGCAAAGATACATACAAATAGTGTATTTACATAGAATGTATGCGTAGAATCAATCCTTTTATTGATCATGACATTCTTGTTCTTTTACACAATTGTTTACAAAGTGTATCGAGCAAACATTTGTCTACACAAAAATGAAGAATTTATAGCTTTATTACGTAAGACTTACATAGTATGTATTTACATGATAAAATGCATGAAGGGGTGGACAACTACACTTCATCTTTTTTGTCTCCTTCTTTTCATCTTGTTCAAGATCTTTCGCTCTTCTTCTCTTTTTCTCATCGTCACCGCTTTCTTCTTCTTTTTTCATATGCCTTCCTGGCAGCTTCATCTCTTCTTAATCTCTCTTGTCTTTCCTCCCATAGCTGAGTTTGTCTCTTGTTTTCTTCTTCTATTCTTTTCGCATACTCAAGATTACTTTTAGCCACTTGCAAATTTGCTATTTGGTCAAGGCCGCCCAAGAGATCCCTCCTTTCTTACCGGATCTATGTACTCAATATTTTTTGGGCGAGGCCTAGGTATGAAACCTCTTCCTCCACCACTATTTTTTCCTCTACCTCTCGGGCGTGTATTGTATCGGGGTCTTCTTCTTTCCGGTGAGTGACCACGGAGTGACCAAGCAGAGCGATCACGGAGTCCGTTTGCTGTCGCGCCTTCTTCACATAACGTGAGACCCTTTTCCCAAAGACAAGTCCCAAGCTTGAGCCATAGACATATTTGCAAAGTATCCTTCGGGATGCGAGCGTTTTAAATTCATCAACTCGATCGTGGCTCTGTCCCGACATCCGAGATGGCATAAGTGTCTCGCTTCATGGAATGCCTCCATGTTCATTCAAGATGTTCATAACTCGGGCATCCATTCTTCCTTCCACTTCCTTCATCCCCGCTTCAATTGTTTTTCTCTTTTCACCATAGATATAGCAGAGTGTTGGAGTGGCAGAGTCACAGGAGTTTGCTGATAATGTCGGTTGTGACAAGACCTTGTTGGGGGTTTGTGCAATCATCAAGGTCACATCCGCGATCCTTCCCCTCAACAAGCTTTCCTTTCTTTTGTTTCAACACTTCCTCACCGGTGACTTTCCCTTCGCACTGCTCCTCCTCCTTCTCAACTTGAGGATCCTCCTTCGCTTTTAGGTATTCCTCTTCCCCTTTTTGGCATCATCAAAGGAGAGAGGAACGCCTAGAAAGACTTGCAAGCGTGAAGTCGAGCCTGGCGATAGTTGAGTTTTGTCTCGAGTCCGCTGCGGAGTATGCGGTCGAAGTCGGATCGAGTAGCGTTGGACTCCTTTGAGATTAGCTTCATTTCAGCCATGAGAAGGCTGAATTTTTCGTCCATATTTGCTTCCAGACGCTGAAGATCACTCTTATTTTGCTCACGCGCAGCCTTTATCTCGCAGTGTGAGCTTCATGCATGTGCTCAATGTGTTCTCTCAACTTCGTTTTTGCATCAGCATTCTCGGCTCTCCATACCAGCAGACTTGTTGAACAATGTTCAAGTATCTAACTTGTTCCACACGCGTTTCTTTCTTTGTTGCCACCATTCCCCGATCTCATTTGTGATGCCTCTCAAGTCGCAGTAAGATTTGCATCTCGTTGTCCAATCGACGTCCATAGAGGCCTCGGTGCCTCTCCATTCGCTCAATCTCAAAGCAAATAATGCCTTGAACACTTCGCTAACTTCACCGATTCTTCCGTTGCATCGATGGCCACGCAGCCGTCAAAGTCATAGTCACCGAACGATGGTACCGATTTAAATGACAGGAGCTGGCCCATGGTAGCGTCTTGCGCGTTCGTTTCTTCGACTCTTCATGGAGGTCGGGTACTCTGTGTGGAAAAAGGAAATGATTCTACAAAGGATTCATCACCGCCAATCGGAATTTGTTCAATGATGAGCGGTGCGGGGAAGTTCCTTTTGGAGTCAAACCCGCTTTGCTTGACTTAGGGAACCTCGTGCAGTGGACTCGCTTTCACCGGGTGTTGAAGTGGACCCACTTTTGCCGAGCCTCACTGTCTCAACAGCCTTCGTTGGTCTCATTTGGTTTCTCCAATTGAGTGAATCGTCCTCGGCCTTATCGGAGCGTCATCGGACGATGATGATATTTCCATTGGTGGCTCATCATCAAAATTGAAAGTTTGACGAGTAGTCTTGAGATCGACTTGCTCGGCCGGGAACATCCGCAATTTGAGTCTTTTGGATCTCATCACGGGGATGACTCGGCTTCTTCGCACGCCTTTCGATCCCAAAAAGTTACATCGGGGATTATCTTGGGAATCATGAAGCGCGCTTATCTCCTTCTCGGATGGATCAATGATAGCAGGAGGGATGTTCTCTACTTCAGCTTTTCTTTACCCGGGAAGTCTCAACCTCCCGTGGGCCTTCATTTCCTTTTACATCTCAATCGCAGTGAGGCTGGACCTCCCTTTCGACGTGTCACTGTCTTAGGGTCTTCTCGTGGTGGCATCCATCGAGTCTCAACCCCATGGATTGCACTTTCATCGCCTGCAGTGTTAACTCCTGTGGTCGTTTCCTTCCTCGTGCCTCGACCGCATCAGCAGCCGTCATTAGCCTTCAGAGAAGTTGACACCTCACCGAGACAGTCTCAACGCCCGAGCTTCGTTGATGGTAACTTCTTCATTCGTTTGGTGGTTGTACTTTCTCCACTTCGCCTCCTTGATTCGTTGTGGAGTCATCTCGCAGATTCTCCGACCTTGTTGCGGTGGGGGGAGTTTCTCCTCGGTGGCGCACCACCGAGTGACTTGGAATGGGGTCCTCGTCTCCAAACTCCCGGCTGTTCCCATTGAGTATTCACGTTGGGGGTGGTAAGACACCTTCAATAGGGGTTAGCTCGACCGGGGTCCCCACTATCCCGAGCTTTCATCACCATCTCCTTATTGCCTTCTTCCGAGTGAGTGGGGAAGTGGTGGCAAGAACAACAATGGCGATTTTCTCAACACTCCCATTGGATCAATTTCATTTGTGTTCGAGGACTCTCCGGTCCCTCCATCAATCTTTGCTCGTGAAGGATTCTCGATTCGCAATGCTTGCTTTGCATTTGCAACTCTTCGTGGCGGCAGCAAAGCAGTCCGGATGTGTGTGTTCTCGTGGTGCGGAGATAGGGCATATGCTAGCCTTTTCACGTGCCTCACCGCCCGCCTCGTTGTCTTTCCTTCTCCTTGTCCTTGAGGATCTGCAGGATATCTGCGTGCGCTTGTCTTCATCCAAATCTTTGGGATCACAGTGGTTAGTCCAAGGAAGTTTAACAGCTTCTCTTCTTCTTCTTCTATAAACTCGGGTCGTTGGAACTGTTTCCTTGATTTACTTAATTTCCATTTCTCTACTCACGCAGACGATTTTGGATGTCCGGGTAAGGTGGGGATAGGATCATCACATCACTATCACTCTATCGCCTTCGTCTTCAGGTCTCGGTGCGCGGACTACGCTATTTCTTGATTGGCCTCTGCTGACGATCGCTCAAAGCAGACTTTGGTTTGTTTCATCAATTACATCCGAGACTCTACTTCTCCAAAGCCTCCGATTCTGCTCTAGCCGAGTGGTCGATCCCGGTTTCTCAAGCTCGGAGTGCTTGATGATTCTTCTTCGTCTCCTAGTTTGTACCGAGAGGGATTTCTCGGTTCGTAGACGATTTCTTCGAGTCTTGGCGGCGGGGCGTGCTAGTGTTTTTTTCGAGGAGCCGCCGTCTTGGCTTATCAGTTCTCCTCCTTTTGACGATCGGAGAAGGTATTTGAGAGTCCTTCTCGACCGTCGCCGCAAGGGCAGAGACACGGCCGCGGGGCGGTGACTCGGCCGCAGGGAAGGAGGAGAGTTTGACTTTCTTTGCTCGCAGAGCGCGGTCTTCTTAGCCGCAGGGCAACTTTCTTCTTTGGTGGAGAGGAAACAGTTTGTATCTTGGTGGTGATTCCCCTCACTGTGTGTCGCCTCTCTTGGCGTAGGCTCTCTTCAGTGCGCCGCAGAGGTTTGATCTCGAACATCCTCTTGTTAACATGGAACGCCTTTCCATGTCTAAGAGGGACTCCTTTCACCTCCATCATCCGGCCAATCACTGGCCATATCCTAGGATCCTCCAAATGTGCCATCTTCCTTGAAGGATTTGTTCCCTACATTTTGGCATAATCATTGTAGACAAACTCGGCCAGTTTATTTTCCTTTCTTCAATGATCGCAGCCATTACGATCAACTTTGCTTTTTGATGATTGGTCAAAGCCGCCAAATTTGATGTCAATACATTTGGCAACTATGTCCAACGACTTGTGATAGTCCTCCTTCAAAGAAATTTCTTATTTTCGTGTGTAAACTATTTTATAAGCATAGTCGGGCTTGGCTATTTCATTCCAAGCAAGCAAGTTTACATCAAGTTTACATCGGCCGTTAATTTCGATGCTCCTTCCGTTGGTAATGAGCGAGTTGTTCACCCAAATCCTTGGCGAGAGATGGTGAACTCCTTTCCGTGAACAGATGACTTTATTCCTTCATCGTGAATCTCGGCGTTCACATAGAATTGTGCGACCTCCTCCACATAGGTCATCGAAAATTCCATCGTCGAAACGATTTTCGGCCGGTCGTTTGGAGTTTTTCAGCTATTTTCTTTATGAGGGCGTCATTGGACCCCTTTTTGACCATGCCTCGAAATCCACGGAGACCCGATGTGGATTTTCTTTCCTAACTTGATAAAATCATAAGTTGGTGCCATTTTTCAGATTTTATCAAGAAAACTTGGGATTGATTTGAAGACAGATAGGGTTTTTGAGAGAATTTTTTTGCTTCCGAGAGAGAGAGAGATGAACATTTTTGATAGTGTGTGAGAGAAACGGCGAAAATGGTTTAAGTATGGTTTATGAAAGGACGTGCGGGTGGTTTTTGAAATGTGATCGAAATCAATGGCTTAGATTTTGCATGCCTATTTAGCATTTAATGTCTCGTATTTAATGCGGCAAAGATTTATATCCAATCATAAGCTTGGTGTGCGCCTTTATGTTCGTACACATCATCATTATACTAACGTCATTCTTAAAAACATTCCCGCTTAGTAAAAACGATGCGTTTTTGTCACTTTGCTCTAAGTGACTCAGCTTATCCTTTAGCCGATTTAACTCCTCTTCTCACAGCTTCTCTTAGTGACTCACCTAACAAATTTGACTTAGTATAGTTTGCCTTCTTTCCACATACGGTGATGTACTTAGCTGATTTGTAAGTTCACTCTTTTTTCCTTTTGTGTTCCATTTCTTTTCTTTGAGTCTTCTCAATATTAACTCACCAATTAACCCCAACTCATGCTTGAGTTCTTCAAATCTTGACTCACATAACGGTTTTGTGAAGATGTCACCAATTGTTTATCGCTTGAGATATATTCCACGATGACGTCCTTCTTTTCAACATGATCTCTTATGAAGTGATATCGACATCGATATGCTTTGTTGTTGAGTGAAACACAGATTTTGAGTGATTGCAATTGCACTTGTGTTATCACACATGATTGGAATCTCTTTTTCTTCAACTTCATAGTCTCTCATTGCCTCATCCATAGGACTTGGGCACTTAATTTTGCCGCTCGCAGCCTATGCATTCTCGCTTGTAGAGGTGGCAATTGAATTTTGCTTCTTGCTAAACCAGAAATCACTGCTTTCCTAGCATTTGACATGTGCCTCGAGGTGCTTTTTCTGCCACTCAACTCGTGCATCCAAAGATAGTCGTAGTCCGAATAGCCAATTAACTTGAATCCACCTTCCTTTGATACCATAAGCCAACTTCTTGGCTTCCTTTCAAGTATCTCAAGATTCTCTTAGTCATATGACTCTCTTTTGGAGCAGATTGAAATCTTGCACATACACCTACAAAGAAAGGTGATGTATGGCCTCTTCTTTGTAAGACAGAGCAATGATCCAATAAGTGCTTCAGACCTTGTTTGATCTACTGTGCTTGCCATCGCATCCATGTCCATTTTGGTGATGTATTCATTGGTATTTTCACGTAAGACTTCTCCTCCATACCAAATTTCTTCATTAAGTCTCTGGTGTATTTTGTTTGACTTATAAACGTTCCATCCTTCAGCTTGTTTCACTTGGAGTCCAAGGAAGAATGTCGCTCTCCCATCATGCTCATTTCAAATTTACTTTGCATGAGGTTTGAAAATTTTTCACACAACATGACTCTTTGTTTGTGGATCCAAAAATGATGTCATCCACATATATTTGAACAAAAAGATACTCTTTTTGTCTTGAATTCTGGAAAAGTGTTCTATCTACTTTTCCTTTTGTGAATCCATTTTCGATTAGGAATTGTGACAAGGTATCATACCATGCTCGGGTGCTGTTTTCAATCCATACAAGGCTTTCTTGAGTTTGTATACCTTATCTCCAAGAGTCTTTGCTCAAATCCTGGAGGTTGTTCAACATACACTTCTTCTTCCAATAAACCATTTAGGAATGCACTTTTACATCCATTTGATATACAATGAAATTCTTGTGAGTCGCATAGGCAAGAAACATCCTTATAGCTTCCAATCTTGCTACGGAGCAAATGTTTCATCAAAATCTATTCCTTCTTCTTGGCAATATCCTTTGGCTACTAGTCTTGCCTTGTTTCTTACCACGTAACCTTCCTCGTTCATTTTGTTTCTAAACACCCATTTAGTACCAATAACATTTTGATGTGTGGGTCTTTGAACTAATTCCCATACTTTATTTCTTTCAAACCGATTCAAACTCTTCTTGCATAGCTTGAATCCAATGTGTGTCGTCCAATGCTTGTAACACATCTTTGGGCTCTATTTGCGAGATAAAGCATGTGAACATAGCTTCTTGTTGAGTTCGATCTTGTTTTGACACCTTCTCTTATATCTCCAATGACAAGTTCTCGTGGATGGTCTCTCACCCATCTTACATCAAAGTTGAAGTAAATTAGTTGGGTTGATTGTCTAGCGATTGTGTTGCCGTGATCGCTCTCTCGTAATCACTTAGCATTTTGCAAATTTTCCAAATTATTTTTGAGATTCAACTATCTCATCTTCTTCTCGAGTTTATAATTCGACTTGACTTCAAAGATAGGGACTCTTTCGTATGGTTGGATGATTCAACTTATGAGCCGGCTCTTCAATGTCTTCTCTATTTACATTTGGCTCATCGAATACCACATGAATGGATTCTTCGCAACCATAGTCCTTTTGTTGAGTACTCAGTAGGCTTTGCTTTCACCGAGTATCCAAGAAGATACCTTCATCGCCTTTAGCATCGAAAGCCTTTAGATTGTCCTTGCCATTGTTGTGGATGAAGCATTTATATCAAAATATTCTCAAATATGCAACATTTGGTTTTCTTCCACCCAAATCTCATAGGAGTCTTTGTCACCGTCATTTATCATACATCTGCTTGTTTTGAGTGTAGCAAGTTGTGTTGATTGCTTCACCAAAATCTTTTTGGTAATCCCGCTTCACCTAACATGGTCCTTGCCGCTTCTTTTGAGAGTTCTCCTTCTTCTTTCTCGCAACTCCATTCTGTTTGTGGAGTCCTTGTGGCCGATAGTTCATGACCAATACCATTTTCAATACAATGCGAAGTTATTATTCCATTGACAAACTCGGTTCCTCTGCTCGATCTTATTTTGATAATGGTTTGGCTCTTCTCATTTTGAATCCTCTTCATCAGTTGTGGTAGTTTCAGAGAGTTTCTTTCTTCTTGCACATGAATATTGTCCATGTATATCTTTAGTAGTCATCTACTACCACCAAGGTGTATTTCTTTCCACTTATCTTTGGTTGGTTCCACTGGGCCAAATAGATCCATATGTAGCAGATGCAATACTCTTGTTGAAGATGGACATGTCTTTTCTTTGAATGAAGATTTGATTTGTTTTCCTTTCTGACATGCATCACATATACTCTCCTTCTTGTATATGAGTCCGAAGTCCTTGCACAAGATTACTTCGTGCAAGCTTGTTAATCGTTTTGAAATTTAGGTGACTCCTTTTTTGTGCCACAACCAACTTGATTCAATTGTGCTTTTGCTAATAGACAAGTGATGTGTGTAGCGGTTGACCAATCTACTACATACATGTTCTTTTGTCCGCATCCTTGCAACACAACTTCATTCGTTTTCAAGATCCTTGATTTGGCATATACCCATGTTAAATCCAACATTATAACCCTTGTCACGAGTTGGTCGATGCTTAACAAGTTGAAATTGAGTCCTTCAACATATGCAACATCTGAGATTTCTAATCCGTTCCTTTTGATAGATCCAATGCCTCTTATTTCACCTGGAGCTTCATTTCCACCAAATATGACTTTTGCTCCTTTAACTTCCTTGAATTTTGACAGATTTTTCTTGTTTCCTGTCATATGTCCGGGAACGACCGCTATCCATGTACCAGGTTCCTTGGCACTTTCATTCCTTGAACCTGCAATCAAGGAAATTAAGTTTTAGGTACCCATATTTGTCTGGGTCCTGAGGGGTTAGAGTTGTAAGATGATCCAACCAACTTATAGCCAAATGATTTGACTCTAAGGGGTTGCCATCTATCAGTGCCATAATCATAATTAATCTTGGCAAATTGCTTGGGGATTTTAGGTTCATACAACTGTCTCTTTTGTCTGTATGCCTGTGTATATGTTTTAGCAATCGCTTCTTCGGGTAATTGTGGTGTCTCCGAGTGTAGTGCCTAGGTGCATATGTGTGCGTTGATGAAAGCTCTTATACTTTTGGAATGGCCTTTGCTGAGTTCTAAGCCTTTGCCATTTGGGCTTATATTCCATAAGTCTATGCTGATAGTTTACATTATTCCAATCAGCTTGGCTAGGATATTTTCTACCATTCCCATCATATGTATTTCTTTTATAGATTTTGGGGTTTTGGTAGCTCGATTTTTCTTTACGAGTATTTTCTGTTTGGAGTTTTTTGAGGAACTCGATGAATCTCTTCTCGTTTGCCCTTTCAGCGCACTCAACTGGCTGTTTTCCTTTTCCTTTATAACCAAGGCCAGTTTGCTTGTAATTGTGCTTTGAAGTGAATGTGTGTGTAACATTTAGAGTTTTGGATTTTTTTGACTCTTCATTGCTTGAAGATCCTTTTTCCAAAATCACTTTTGGAGTTTGACATAGCACAGAGGAATTAAATCCTAAGCCTGTCTTGTCTCCACATTCTCTTTGACTTATAATAAGATCATCCAATGATTTAGATGCCTTAGTGAATGAGGCAATAACATTTTTGAGGTCATTCTCCCTCTTCTCTATGGCAGCAATTTCTGCTATTAACTTAGCATTTTCAGCCTTTAAACTATCATTCTCATCAGCTATTTGACTTAGAGTACTCAGCTCCTTAGTCAGCTTTGAGTTTTGGCTCTTGAGTAGGCTGTTTTCCTCATTCAATAGTGTGTGTGAGGATTTAATGTGTTCAAAATCTTTCATCATTTTGCCTAATGAATCATAAAGATCAGTGGGTGATGAAGTGTGTGTGTCACAGTCACTATCACTAGAGTCTGAGTTTGATGAGTTAGAGTGTACCTCATCTTCTTGGTCAGGTTGATCCTGTTCCTTGGCCATTAAACAGATCAGGGCTTCTTCTTCAGAGTCACTTGAGTAGTCAGCTTCACTGCTCTCTGAATCAGCTGTCTCTCTTGACTTAGCTGTCTCAGCAGTCTCTGCAGCCATCATTGCCTTTTTTTTTTTTCTTGTCTTCTTTCTCTCAAGACCTTTCTTTCTTCTTCATTCCTCGTATTTGTTGACTACAGGATATGGGCGTCAATGGCATAGTGACCTGTTGTCTACAGTTCCAAAGATAGATATTCAACCTTTTGATCAGCTCTTTCCATTCTTGGATTGTCAGCCCTTTGATATTGACCTTTTGATAATATGTTCTCTTGGTTGCCCTATCTTCCTTTGACTTGGAGGAGCCGAGTGTCTTCTCGGAAGATTCAACCTTTCCTCTCTTGTAGTTCTTATTGAAGAACTTGTTGAACCTTTTAACCATCAGGGCTATTTCTTCGGATCAATGACTTCTTTGACCTCGGCTCTCTTCCCATCTTTAACAATTAGAGCAGTTGTTTTGGGTACAAATTGTCTCTTCCTGGTCTTTTTCTTCTCGGCTCAAACTCGTAGGCTTTGAGGTCCGAGAATAATTCATGATTGGATGTCTTTGATAGGTCCATGGAATGTCTCAAATGCCATGACCTTCATTTCCCATTCATTTGGAAGACTTGTTAGGATCTTCATACACATTTCTTCGTGTATATTCCTTTCCAAGTGCGATAGCTCATTGGTGATTTCGTGAATCGAGCATCCAGTTGATCCAGGTTTTCTCCCGAGATCATTTTGAAGTTCTCAAATTTCTGACTGACCACCGATAATTTGTTTTCTTTGATTTGCTCGAGCCTTCACAAATCAATGTTAGCTTGTCCTGCATTTCTTTAGTCGTTTTGCATGATTTGACTTTATTGAACATGGCTTTGTCCAAGGTTTTGTAAAGGATGTCCTTGGCTACATTGTCCAGGTTGTATCTTTTTCTCGTCATCATTTGTCCATTCAGATTCTTGGTTTTTCAACCATGATCTGGTCCGGGAGCAACATCCTCTTCTCCTTCACCGCAGCTCTTCTCACAATGTGTGTTCACCTTTAAGATTTGCGGTGGCCCATCTTCTATCACTATCCACATCTCATCATGTAATCTTTGATAGATGAGCTCGCATACGAATTTTCCAATCATCAAATTCTTCAATTGTGAACATAGGAATGCGTGTCAAATTTGCTTCCATGATAATAACTTTTAATGATAAAAAGAGTTTTGAAAGTTTAAGTGCTAAAGCGGACTTTGAAAAGTTTGGAGATCTAGTTCAAGAACTGTGCGGAAGGCTCAATGAACCAACCGCTCGATACCACTTGTAGGTCCCAAGGGGTGTAAGTGTAAGGTTTAGAAGGGGGTTGAATAAACCTTACCAAATTTTCGATTTAGTCCTTTTAAATATTCGAGTTGATACTACACAAGTTTGTGTCCTTGGTGGATACAGTGATTTAGATAATCGATGAGAGTTAGTCTCTCAATGGACTCACCGAGTTGATGGAATAACTCACCGTTAAGTCTAAATTAACTCAACTATGGTTTGTTTTTTTGGAAGACTTAACACCCTTAAGTTTGATTAAGCAAGGATTAAGTGCTTGGTTTAGTACTTAGAAATTATCAAGTGGATAGCAAATTTATCACAGATTTAAACAATTAAGATGCAGGAATTAAAATCTTTCGAAATGTAAATGGCACAATAAAGTTTTATAGAGGTTCAAGATGGGGTAATTCTTCTACTCCTCTCTTCTCCAACTCCCTGGAGGAATCCACTAGGTATTGATCAAGATACAAAGTGGTAACATCCGGATACAAGTCTTGATCACACAAGTGACTTGATCCTATGGGACTCGGCCTGAGACGCCTTGATCACAAAGTCGGCTTCTCATACGACTTATCTTCTTCACTGGGCGGTGCGCTTTGCTACTGACTCAGCCACTTGCTCAAGCTCTTTGGATTTGATCACGAAGCCCTCCAAAGCTCAAGACTTGGTTCGACCTCGAACCTTCCTACAATCCTTCGTGGAGTGTAGACCCCTTAATTTTTCAAGATTTTCCTCTTCAACCGATTGAAGTTATCTTTCCTTCACGGTGAGTGTTGGATTGATGTTCTTCGTAGTGTAGGCTTGAGGATTGAGAATATTTGATTTTCTAATAATTGCTTGAACGTTTTTGGTTCTGGTCCGTTCTTAGTTCTCTTTTTTTTTTTTTTTTCTCAAATAAACTCCTCACCTTTTTATATTGATCTTTCAAAAATTTGCCCATTGAAGAGATAGCTTATTTTTGAAAGTCACTTGCGTCGTTGGCTTGTCTTGTTG
This sequence comes from Rehmannia glutinosa, assembly GCA_016081115.2. Classification (NCBI taxonomy): domain Eukaryota; kingdom Viridiplantae; phylum Streptophyta; class Magnoliopsida; order Lamiales; family Orobanchaceae; genus Rehmannia; species Rehmannia glutinosa. The sequence continues at coordinate 9,162,639 of CM071932.1, read as the reverse complement.
CGATCCTTGGAATTGCCATTTCCTCGTATGAATTGTTCTCCGAGCTTTTCGAGTTCTCGACACGGTGTAGTGCTTCCCATTGGTTAATTCCTTTTGCACGCTTCTGGGACCGAGCACTTGAGAAAGGTAGTATGGAGATATTACTTGTTTAAGTAATTCTCTTGATTTTCGGCAACGGATCTTTTTCAGCTTATCTCGACTTGATCGCATTTCTTTGCTTTCCCTGGTGACTTAGAGTCACTTCCAATCATGGATGACTCTTCCATCACTTCAACTTGAGACTTGGCTCTTCTTGAGTTGACTTGATCGATATTTCACTGTTGCATCTCACCGCTTCTTCAAGAGAGTTCCCGTATACTCTTCTTTGCCATACTCACTGCCTCTCAATGAGTCTTCCTTCTAGTTCTCTAGTTGTCTTCTTGCATGTTTGGGCGTAGGCCGACTTAACTCACCTTGATCACCCCCTATTTATTACAATGCATTTTACAACAAGAATGGGGTGCCAACTTCCTATTCTAAGTTTTACATGGCATTCATCAAAATCTAAACAATAAATTTCCTAACAGAACTTGCTTTCCTTTGCTTTGAAGATGAACAGTTTTGAGTGTGAAAGAGAGAAAATCGAAAAATAAGGGTTTTGAAAGGACGTGTTTCGATTTTTGAATTTTAACCAAGATCAATGGCTCGGTTTTAGCACGTCAAACTACATTTAATTTCTCGCATTTAATGCGGCAAGATTTATATCCAATCATATGCTTATGTGTAGCTTTTGATTGTACCCGTCATTATTATCCGACGTCATCCTTAAAAACATTCCGCGCCATTAAAACTCATGCGTTTTTGTCGCTTAGCTATTAAATGACTCGGCTCATGCCAAAAGTGACTCAACTCACCTTCTCTCCTTTCATTAGATGACTCAAACATCCTAACTCGTCTGGTGATTTCCCATCTCTTCTCGGTTGACTCTTCCGAGTATCAACTCACTCAATTAACCCTAGTTCATTCTTAAGCTCTTCAAACCTTGATTCATATAGAGGCTTGGTGAATATGTCACTAATTGTTTATCGTTGAGATATACTCCAAAATGATGTCTTTATTTTCAACCCGATCTCTTATAAAATGATATCTTACATAACGTGTTTTGTTCTTGAATGCAACACATGATTCTCGAGTGATTGCAATAGCACTTGTGTTATCGACATAATTGGAATCTCTTTTTCTTCAATTTCATAATCTCTCATTGCCTCATCCATAAGATTTGGGCTGCTACCCGTCTTTATTGAGTTTTACTTATCGAACCAAGGAAACCAACTGTTTCCAAGCATTTGACAAGACGAAGTAGTCTTTTCGTCAACTCTACATCCAAAGATAGTCCGAGTCGAATAACCAATAAGCTTGAATCCACCTTCCTTTGGATACCATAAGCCAACTTCTTGGCATCCCTTCAAATATCTTAGGATTCTCTTAGTTGGTCATGTGGCTCTCTTTTGGTGCGATTGAAATCTTGCACATACACCTACCGCAAAGGTGATGTCTAGCATGTTTTTGTTAAGTAGAGCAATGATCCAATCGATTGCCTCGTATCTTGTTTGATCTCTGAGGTTTTCCATCCGCATCCATGTCCATCTTGTTGGTGTATTCATTGGTATTTTCACATAAGACTTTTCTTCCATACCAAATTTCTTGATTAAATCTCTGGTGTACTTTGTTTGACTTATGAAGGTTCCATCCTTGAGTTGCTTAACTTGGAGTCTAGGAAAAAAGTCACTCTCCCATCATGCTCATTTCAAATTTGCCTTGCATGAGGTTTGAGAACTTTTCACACAGACTCTTTATTAGTAGATCCAAAAATGATATCATCCATATATATTTGAACAAGCAAAAGATACTCTCTCCATCTTGAATTCAAGAGTGTTACATCCACGTTGCCTCCGTGAATCCATTGTCGCTAGAAATTGAGACAATGTATCATACCATGCTCTTGGTGCCTATTTCAGTCCATATAATGCTTTCTTGAGCTTGTACACCTTGTCCCCAAGAGTCTTCTGCTCAAAACCTCGGAGGTTGTTCAACGTAGACTTCTTCTTCTAATGACCCATTTAAGAATGCACTTTTCACATCCATTTGATATACAAAGTGAAGTTCTTGTGAATAGCATAAGCAAGAAACATCCTTATTGCTTCTAATCTTTGCAACAGTGCAAAGGTTTCATCAAAATATATTCCTCTTATTGAAATACCCTTTGGCTACCAATATTGCGTTGTTCCTTACCACCGATCCTTCTTCATTCATCTTGTTTCAAAACCCATTTTGTGACAATAACATTTTGATGGGTTGGTCTCTGCACCAATTCCCATACTTTGTTTCTTTAAACCGATTCGATTCTTCTTGCATGGCTTGAATCCAATGTGTGTCATCCAATGTTTGGGACACATCTTTTGGCTCTATCTCGGGAGATAAAACAAGTGAACATTGCTTCTTGCTAAGATCGGATCGGTTCTTACACCATCTCTCACATCTCCAATGACTAGCTCGGTGGATGGTCTCTCACCATCTCACGTCCAGGTTGAAGCAAATCACCGGGTAGGTTGTCTCGCTTGTGTTATCTTGAGCAGACTCTTTAATCATCATTCATCCGCAGATTTTCCAGTGTCTTTGAGATTCAATTTTGTCTCATCTTCATCTTGGTTGATTACGTTTGCTTTAGCTTCAACATAAGGACTTTTTCGCATAGTTGGTTGATTCATTTATCGCCTAACTCTTCAATGTCTTCTCCATTTACATTAGATTCATCAAAAACCACATTAATGGACACTTCGTGACCATAGTCCTCTTGTTCAAGACTCTATAGACTTTGCTCTCGAGTTGAGTATCCCAAAACAATACATTCATCGACTTTAGCATCAAAAGCCTTTAGATTATCCTTGCCGTTGTTGTGGATGAAGCATTTACATCTAAATATTCAGAAGTGCCCAACATTTGGCTTTCTCCCTGTCCCATTTCATAGGAGTCTTTGTCATTTGTCTATTTATCATGCATCTATTTTGAGTATAGCATGCGGTGTTGATGGCTTGACCCCAAAATCTCTTAGCGATCGACCACTAACATGGTTCTTTGACTTCCTTGAGAGTTAATTCCTCCTTTCGGCTACTCCATTTTTTGTGGAGTTCTAGTCGCAGATAACTCATGAGCAATACCATTTTCAACACAAGATCGAGTTATTATCCCATTGACAAACTCGGCCTCCTCTATCGACCTTATCTTTATAATGGTTTCGCTCTTTTCATTTTGAACTCTTTTCATCACCGAGGTAATTTCGCAAGGTTTCCTTCTTTTTGCACATGAAGATTGTCCATGTATATCTTGAATAGTCATCTACCACCACTAAGGTGTATTTCTTCCCACTTATCTTTGGCCGGGTACAACTAGACCAAATAAGTCCATATGCAACAGGATGTAGTATCCTTGTTGAAGAAGGACTAGGTTTCTCCTTAAATGAAGATTTGATCCGCTTTCCCATCCGGCATGCATCACATACACTTTCCTTCTTGTACATCGAGTCGGCAATCCTTCCACAAGATGACTCCTTGCAATCTTGTTGATTGTCTTGAAGTTCGATGACTCAACTTCTTGTGCCACATCCAACTTGATTGGTTGTGCTCTTTGCTACCAGACAAGTGCTTGGTGTTGCAAAAGAGACCAATCTACCACATACATATTCTTCTGCCTTGATCCTTGCAAGACTATTTCATTTGATTCAAAGATCTTTAATCCGGCATACTCCCATATTGAATCCAACATTGTAGCCCTTATCACGAGTTGGCCGATGCTTAATGAGTTGAAGTTGAGGCCTTCAACATAAGCAACATCTGTGATCTCCAATCCATTCTTCTTGATGGATCCAAAGTGCCTTTTATTTCCCCGAGCTTCATTTCCTCCAAATATGACTTTTGCCTCTAATCTCCTTGAATCTTGACAGATTTTTCTTGTTTCTGTCATGTGTATGGAACAACCACTATCCATGTACCAGGTTCCTTGGCACTCACTGTTCCTTGAACCCGCAATCAAGGAAATTAGTTTTTAGGTACCCATCTTGCCCGGGTCCCGAGGGATTAGTCAGAAGATGATCCAACCAACCTATAGCCAAATGATTTGATTCTAAGAGGTTGCCATCTATATGTGCCATAATCATAATTCACTTTGGCAAATTGCTTGGGGCTTTAGGTACATACAACTATCTCTTTTATCTCGTATGCTTGTGTGTGTATTTTAGCAATTTCCTTCTTTGGATAGTTGTGATATTTTTGAGTGTAGTGCCTGGGTGCAATGTGTGTCGATGATAGCTTTCTTGCCTTTGGAATGACCTTTTGCGGAGATCTAGGTCTCGCCATTTAGCTTGTATTCCATAAGTCTTTGTTAATATTTCACATTATTCCAATCACTTGGCTTGGATAATTTCTACCATTCCCATCGTATGTGTTTATTTGATAAAACTTCCGGGGTTTTTGGTAGCTCTGTTTGTTCTTCACGGAGTACTTTGTATTTGGAGTTTGCTTTGAGGAACTCTCTTTGGATTTCTTCTCGTTGTCCTCTCAAAGATACGCAATTGGTCATTTTCCTTTTCTTTATATCCAAAGCCGGTTTGTTTGTGGTTGTGCTTTGGAATGAATGTGGGTGCAACATTTGGTGTTTTGGATTTTTGAGATGCTTCATTACTTGAAGATCCTTTTTCCAAAATCACATTGGGAGTTTATTTGTGCACAAAGGAATTGAATCTTATATCCTGTCTTGTCTCGCATTCTTTTTAGCTCATAATAAGGTCATCCAATGATTTAGATGCCTTTGTAAATGAGGCAATTACATTTTTGAGATCATTTTCCCTCTTTTCTATAGCAACGGGATAAAGCGAGAAATTGGTTGGGTACTTTGACGCAAGGCGTGTAAGCACATGGGACGAATCGAGCCAAAAGTTCTTATTTAAATTCTTTCCCTTTGGGCAAAACTTTGCGGCTCAAAATCGAGATTACTCAATTCGGTTCGACTCGAGCCTTTGTACGAGGCTTGGGAAAGGTTTCGGATTTGTTACGTAGATGTCCACAACATGGGTTTCCGGAGAATCACTTGATTATGTTTCTTTTACAATGGTTTAATGGGACAAACTATAGCCTTTGTGGATGCTTGCAATGGGAGGAGCATTGTTGGCAAGGGTTCCACAAGATGCCTTGAACCTTCTTGAAAAAATGGCTATGAACGATTACAAAGTGGCCATCCGAAAGATCTAATGTACAACGAGTATTTGAAATCTCGATTTAGACCCAATTAAAACATTGACGGCACAAGTAGCGGCTTTGACAACTCAATTGAGTGTATTGACGAAGGGGCCGAAGCGGGTGCACGAGCATGGGTAGTGAAGCTCTTCTATATCCGAAAGGAAGAGGTAAATTATGTGAATAACTTAGGAATTTCAACAATTTCGGAATAATTCAAACCCAACGCACTACCATCCAGGGTTGAGAAATCATGAAAAATTTTCCTTCGCAAATACAAAGAATGTGTTACAACCTCACGGATTTAATGCTTCAAGTGGAGGCGGAAATGGGAAGGCAAATCGTCGTTGGAAGATGCACTCACCTCCTTCATAAATTAATCTAATGCATTCATGAATGATACGAGAAGCCGCCTCGCTAAGCAAGACTCTCGGATGGATAAGATAGAACAACAAGTGACAAGCTCGATAAAAAATCGGAGACTCAAATGGGTCAATTGGCTACAATTGTGGGTGGTCAACATCACAAGGGTTAATTTCCAAGTAACGGAAATGAATCCTAAGGAACAATGCAAGGCGATTTGTTTACGAAGGCATGCACGGAATATGAGGGGCCTAAAGAAAAATCTGGGAATCAAACTTTCGGATGAAGCATCGAGGCCGAATCGGGAGAATCCGTGATGAAGGATGATATTGAAGAAAATAGGAAAGAAGAGAACAAAGAGGGGAACAAACAAGGGCTGAGAAGCTAAAATCATCATCTAACCCGAATATATCTAAGTTGCCTATATCTCTTCCCTTTCTCAAAGATTTCAAAAGAAAAAGCTTGATGATCAATTTGCCAAATTCCTTGATATATTTAAGAAATTGCACATTAACATTCCTTTTGCAGACGCACTAGAACGGATGCCAAACTATGCGAAATTTCTTAAGGATGTTATGTCGAAAAAGCGGAGGATGACAAGCTTTGAAACGGTGAATTTGGAAGAATGTATTGCAATTATCCAAAGAAAGCTACCACAAAATTGAAAGATCAGGGAGTTTCACTATCCCTTGTGCTATTGGTGGTAATTTATTTAATAAAGCGTTATGTGATTTAGGGCAAGTATTAATTTGATGCCTTTGTCCATTTTCGGAAGCTTGGATTAGGCGCGTGAAGCCAACTACGGTGACATTGCAACTTGCGGACCGATCACTTACGTATCAAGGGAATTATTGAAGACGTATTGGTAAAAGTTGATAAATTTATATTCCCGTGGATTTCTTGGTTTTGGATATGGAAGAAGATCGAGACGTTCCACCGATACTTGGACGCCCTTTCCTAGCCACGGGTAAAGCCTTAATAGATGTGCAAAAAGAGAGCTCACATTACGTGTTAATGATGAGCATGTTTTATTTTCTATATATAAGGCAATGAAATTTCATGATTCGGTGGAGAATTGTAATTTTTGGATATAGTTAGTTCATGCATTGAGGATTATGTTGATCATACATTGTCTGAGATGATTTGGAATTTGGTCTAACCCACTCGTGCTCAATGTCGAGTGTTGTACTTGATTTTGATAACCAAGATTTGTACGACTATGTTTGTGCCTTAGATCATATGCAGGAGCTACCCAAGAGCGCAAGAGGCGAAAAACGCAAAGTCGAAATAAAGGAGCCAAACTTGCGTAAACGCACGACTGTGCGTCCACGCACGGGCAACCCGTGCGTGATCCGAGGGAAGAGTTGAAGTCTCTAAAGAGCACACGGGCCGTCTTACTGAGCACGGCAACCCGTGCGTGACCCTGAAATAGTAACATCGACTCTTTGGAACTCAAGCAATTACTCGAACACCTCAAATATGCATTCCTTGGGGCAAATAATGCAAATCCGTAATCGTTTCATCTCTTCTCACTCCTACTCAACTTGATAAATTGTTAAGGGTTTTACGAAAACATAAGTCGGCACTAGGATGGTCTATAATCGATTTAAAGGCATAAGTCCATCCATTGTGATGCATAAAATTCGGATGGAAGATGTTTATAAACCATCGATTGCAAAACCAAAGACGACTAAACCCTATCATGCAAGATGTGGTTAGGAAGGAAGTGTTGAAATGGTTGGATGCCGGGATCATTTATGCTATATCCGATAGTTCATGGGTAAGTCCGTACAAGTGGTCCGAAAAAGGGGGTAACAATGGTGAAAAATGAAAATGAAGAATCGATTGCTACTAGAATCGTTACGAGGGTGGCGAATTTGCATTGATTATCAAAAACTAAATGATGCCACTCGAAAAGATCACTTCCCCCTCCCCTTTATCGATATGATGTTGGATCGTCTTGTAGGTTATGATTATTATTGCTTTTTAGATGGTTATTCCGGTACAATCAAATCATGATTGCGCTTTAGGAAGACCAGAGAGAAAACAACATTTACATGTCCGTATGGCACATTTGCATTTAAATCGCATGCCATTTGGTTTATGTAATGCGCCTGCCACTTTCCAACGTTGTATGATGGCTATATTTCACGATCTTATTGAAAAAGTTATGGAGGTGTTTATGGACGATTTCTCTGTGTTTGGTGATTCTTTTGATAATTGTCTTCACAATCTTTCCCTAGTCTTGCAGCGATGTGAAGAGACCAATCTAGTACTAAATTGGGAAAAATGCCATTTTATGGTACGCGATGGCATTGTACTTGGTCATCGAGTCTCTTCTGCAGGTTTGGAAGTAGACCGGGCAAAGATTGTAGCGATCGAGAAATTACCTCCTCCTACAAACGAAAAAGCTATCCGGAGCTTCTTGGGCCACGCCGGATTCTATAGAAGGTTTATCCGTGACTTTTCTAAAATTTCTAAGCCTTTGAGCCAATTGCTAGAAAAAGATGCTGCTTTCATTTTTCCGATGATTGTTTGCAGCGTTTGAAACATTGAAGAAGGCATTGGTGAACGCACCTATTCTTGTCACCCGCATTGGAGCCAACCGTTTGAATTGATGTGTGATGCGAGCGATTTTGCGGTAGGGGTTGTTCTCGGTCAAAAGAGGGAAAAGTTGTTTAGATCCATCTACTATGCTAGCGAGATTTGGGCAGTGCTCAACAGAATTACACCACTACCGAGAAGGAGATGTTGGCGATTGTCTTCGCATTTGATAAATTCGATCATACTTGATTGAACGAAAACGATTGTTCATACCGATCATGCGGCTATCAAATATCTTTTTGATAAGAAGGATGCGAAACCAAGGTTGATTAGGTAGATTCTATTATTGCAAGAGTTCGATGTGGAAATCGTGCATCGAAAGGGATGTGAGAATGTGGTAGCGGACCACTTGTCTCGATTGAAAATCAAGAGGGGTCGCAAAGAAGCACGGAATTGATAAAAGAGGAATTTCTGATGAAGCGGTTACTGCTCGAGGCAAAATTTCCGTGGTATGCGGATTTGTCAACTATATGGTCTGCGGGAGTTTTGCCTCCAAATCTATCGTCATATCAAAAGAAAAAAATTCCTACATGACGTCAAGTTCTACATGTGGGACGACCCCTACTCTTTAAGAGGTGCGCTGACAAAATCATAAGGAGATGCGTACCTCAAGAAGAATGGGAGGGAGTCCTACAACAATGTCACTCTTCACCCAGCGGACATTTTGGCCCAACCCGCGCTGCGCGAAGGTATTGCAGAGTGGGCTATATCGCCCACTCTATTTAATGATTGCTATTTGTTTGTGCAACAATGTGACAGTGTCAACGAATGGGCAACATTTCCGAGAAGACACGAGATGCCGATGACAAACGAATCGAAGTTGAATTGTTCGATGTTTGGGGATTGACTTTATGGGCCCATTTCCATCATCTTCGGGCTATCAATATATTCTACTTGCGGTGGAGTATGAATCCCGTTGGGTAGAGGCGATTCCTTCCAAAACAAATGATGCTCAAATTGTGATGAAGTTCCTTAAGAAAAATATATTTACTCGATTCGGCACTCCAAGAGCTTTAATTAGCAATGGAGGGTCGCATTTTGTAAATAAATTGATGAGCAACTTGTTGGCAAAATATGGGGTGAAACATAAAGTTGCATTGGCATACCATCCACAAGCTAATGGGCAAGCCGAAATAGCCAACCGGGGAGATCAAACAGATTCTTGAGAAGACGGTTAACATCAACCGAAAAGATTGGGCATTAAAATTAGATGATGCTCTATGGGCGTGCATCTTCGGACTGCATATAAGACATCGTTGGGCACATCTCCATATCAACTTGTCTTTGGGAAGTCGTGCCATTTAGGTAGAATTGGAGCACAAAGCATTTTGGGCGGTCAAGAAACTAAATTTGGATTTTCAAAAGGCCGGTGAAGAAAGGTTGCTCCATTTAAATGAGATGGAAGAATTTCCGGATGAAGCTTACGAAAATTCCCGACTTTACAAAGAAAGAACCAAACGATGGCACGACAAAATGATTAAGAAATGAGAGTTTTTACCGGGGAACCCGTCCTCTTGTACAATTCACGCCTTAAACTTTTTCCGGGAAAACTCAAATCTAGGTGGTCGGGGCCTTTCGTGATAAAGAAAATATTGAATCCTCCCGTTGTGGAATTGTTAACAAAAGATGGTGAGACTTTCATGGTAAATGGCCGAGGATTAAGCATTACTTCCACCGAGGCAATCAAGAGGAGGTGACATCCATCACCTTGCGAGACCCGTGACGGAACAAAACAGCGTCAAGCTAAAGACGTAAACTATAGCGCTTGTTGGGAGGCAACCCAACGATTTCTAGTGTGGATTTCAATTTTTTTTTTTAATTTTTGTATTTTTTCTTGTATGTGTGTTTTATTCTAATTTTTGAGCCCAAAAAAACCTGAATTGTCAGACGGTGCCCACGGGTAGCCCATAGCTTGACGCACCACCCGTGCGCCCTAGAGAGTTGAGGATTTCATCGGGGTGGCGCACGGGTAGCCGTGCTTGACGCACCACCGTGCGCCTTACGAGAGGGGCATAAATAAGAGCGAGTTTTAAATCGCTCTTCTTCTCAAAAACCCCCAAATGGCGCCCCTCCCTCATCTTTCCTTGTTTTCAAAATTTCTTGTAGTTTTCACTCAATTTCGTCCATTTAATCCCTCTCCCATCACATTTGAACTCCAATTTACATTGAATTCGAGTTTGCTTGAAGAATTTTGAGCAAGAGCACCTAGGGTTCAAGTTATCTACTTCGAATCTTATTTAGCGAATTCAAAAAGAAGAACACCGTTTCTCCTTGCGAATTCTTTGTCCATTATGTAATGGGAATCATGATTGGTGCTAGCTTTGATATTTTTGCTATGTTTTGAATGAAATCTTCTTTAAGGCAATTTATCAAATACTTTGTGGGCTTGTGTAATTGAGGAGATTTTGGATGAAATATTGTTGAATAAGGCATGGCCAATGATTGTTTGAGCTAATACTTTTCTAGAATGGCCATAATTCTTGCTTGCTTGGGGTAGTTGATCGATCAAAGTGAAGTAGGGAAGTGAATTTGCATCACTTAATGTTTTATCTTTAATCCCCTACTTTGTTGTTGCCATTGATGATCTTTGGGATGCTAATGGAATGTATTTCGTACAAGTCTTTCATGGCGCGAAGAAATCCCCCAGGGTGGAAGGAGACGTGCACGCGGGCGGCACAACGAGGACGTGGCACCGCCGCAGGTAGACCAAAATAGTCCCGCGGCATATGGGGTTGAATTGACAAACGAGATGATCTTGAGCGATGGAATCGCTTGGTTGGTCGCCAAATAGCTCCATCACGCTATGCCGACGATGACTGTACCCAAACTTTGGGGATATATGAGGACGTTTGCGTCTCTTCGCAAAGGTTGGATGGACCAATTTCATGAGCCGAAGGTGGCCGACCTTTAAATGATACACATTGGAGTTTTTGAGTACCGTAGAAGTACTCAAACAAGGCGGGACTTTTGAACCATATATGATACGATTTCGGTTAGGAACGTTCGAGACAACTATATATGACCCAATTGAACTTTTTTTGAGGTTCCAACGAACGCTGCACCCGACCGATGCCCAATTATGATCAATATGACTTTTGGAGAATGCTGGTGGAAACACCACAAACGGGGCCTATGTTGTATGCCGCACGGACCGCCAAAGCCTCTTGGATCCGGAATCCAGTTTTCCGGTACATACAATGCGTGACTGCATCCTCCGTGTTCGCCCGAGAAAATATTGGAGGGATGACTACTAAGGAGCTGTATCTACTATGGTGTATGCTCACAAATACCCCTACAACACAGCCGTCAATTTCGCAGAGCAAATAGAACAGTTAGCTAGGCGGGAAGGGGGTACGATTTCTATAGGGGGCCTCATTACCCCTATTGCCCGGCATTTCAACGTCGATTTCCGAGGCTTGGAGCCTATTCCGGGCAGCACTCGGGTTAATTTGGCATCGTTGCACCACATGAAGTTCATAGCAAACGAAGACAACACATTGGTACTTCTCTGAAGAAAGGTCTGCATTTTGTTGCATAACCCGCCATACACCACGGTCGATACATTGGCGGACACCACCAACTTCCTAATGAACTCTGACGCACATAACCGAATTACAGAGGCTATAGATGCAAGGAAGAAGCGCAGAGTTGAAGGTTTCCAGGATGAAGAGGATATGGTGGCGGAGGAGGAGGAACTACACAGACAAGAAATGGGGGTGGAACCTCATCACCCCCAAATTGGATATGATATACCCGAGTCCTCACACGGAGGCGCTTACCCCGCGTTCTCAAAGCGGGATCGTCCCGGTACTTCTCATAGAGGGCCCCAACGCGCACCGATTTTCAAGACATGTTATATGCGTTTGGGGAGGACTTGCGTCGCAAGGAGAGGAGTTGAGGCAACAGGGGAGGATTTGAGGCAACATCGGGCTGATTTTTCGCGTTCAGCGAGCGCTATGATCGGCGTTCGAGGAGACGTGGCAAGTGCTCCAACGATTACAAATGTGGCATATTTCCCAAGGCCACTTCCCACCGCCGCCACCGCATGATGATTGAGTATATCCCCACTTTTCGTTATTGAAATTCTATTTTTCCCCTTAGGACACTATAATTTCATTCAAGTTTGGGGGAGAGATAGTATTTTAATATATGAAAAGTGTGGATACAAAAAAAAAAAAAAATCATGCATTTCGTGTTTCATATAGTTGCATATAGAGCATTCTAGGTTGCATTGCATTAGAAGCACGTTTATGGCTTTAGCACATTTATTGCTTTCTTAGATGTTAGAGTGAGTTAGTAGGGCATATTGCAACTTGTTGTTTGTGTGTTGATTGAAAAATCATATTGTTGGGATTGGATGTTGGTTATGAGTTGATTGAGCCTTGAATAGATAACATTGAACATGTTGATATGGAAAACTTGGTTTGATGCTTTGAATTACATATTTGCAAGCTTTGTGAGCTTTTGAGCCTTTTCGCTTGTATCTTTGCGGTCTTGTTGTGATTTGAGTGTATCATTCATGTTGTTAAAATTCTAGAACTTGCTTGGGTATCTCTGTCAAGGCCACATGTTGTATGCGAATTGTGAATGTGATTAAAGGCCATCTTTGCTAGCCTTTCAAGCCTTTTACCTACCTAAAGATGTTGAAATTCCTAGTTAGCCAAGTTGAGCCTATAGCCTATTTCTTTGATAACCACAAAATTTAACCCTTGATCTTAGTATATCCATCACCCTAAACTCGAGTGTATAACGTAGAGTAAAGGGAATAAATGGAGTTGAAGGAGTGGGATAAGTGGCATACTTGGTTAAATGGAACAAAAAGAGGAAGGAAAGGAGTTGAAAAGAAGTGTTGAAAATGCACAAATGAAAAAAAAAAAAAACTTGAAAAGTTGATAAACTTGGGGGCGAAGGATTGTGATTTGAGGTGATTCTCAAAAGAAAGAAAGGAAATGGAGATAAATAAAGTTGATAAAAATGAGGGATGATTGGAGTAGCATATGGGATTGTAATGCAAATGATTGATATGCTCATCGGTCTATATACTCGAGTTTGAGTCACTTTATCCAAAATTTCCTACCCAAACCAAAGAGCCTTCATTACAACCAAATGAGAAAGTCCTTTTGATTCACAAGTTGCATACACTCTAGTGGCGGAGATATGAGACGAATTGCAAGCCTATGGTAATTTTGCGACATCGAATTGATTTGGCGTAAACACGCCCTATATCCTCATGAGATGAGAGTATACACTTAACTTTGAGAGTTGGAATTCAGAGCATTTCACTTTGTTTTACTTGAGGCGTGTTCTTTGATCAGATATTTGAGGCTTGATTGGGTTGTGCTCAACATTCATGACGAACAATATGAATCTTCTTGTGAGTTTTTTGTGTGCGTTGTTATTCTTATCTCCCTGTTGTGCCTTATCGTGTTCTAAACATTGTTGATCGGGACGGTCAATGATTTAAGTTTGGGGATTTTGATAGGTGTGAGTTTTGCATGTATTTTGAGGCGTATTTCTGGCTATAATGATGGGTAAACATGCACATACTCGCGTTAAATGTTACATATTCACTCCTTGTGGAAAAGATATTACACTTTGCTTATTTTGTAGGAATTTCATGATATTTGAAGCAAATTGAATACGAATACGAGGATAGCAAAGTGGAAACACGGAGAATTGAGTGAGTATACGAAAAGTAAAGTCAAAAAGAGCGAAAGTTGAGCGTCTAAGGAAAAGACAGGGGGCACACGGGTTGGGCGTGCCTTAGGCACCACCCGTGCACCCCTGAATTTAGAAATTTAGAGCTGCAGCATGGCGCACGGGTAGCCCATGCACCGACGCATGACCCATGCGCCCTACAGAGAATAGATGAGTTCAACCAGGATGGCGCACGGGTAGCCTTGCTCCTACGCACCACCCGTGCGCTCTGAGACTGGAATTATTTCAACAGGGTGGCGCACGGGTAACCGTGCTCCGACACACCACCCGTGCGTCTGCGCTAGAATCCCATGTCTGCAGATTATGCCCTAAACTAATTTGTGGGTATAAAAAGGCTTTTGGGGCGCACACAAGGATATTCGGCATTTTTGGGATCCACAACACAAGACAAGGGCCAACTCTTGGAAGAAGATATCAAGGAGACAATCGGGTTGCATCGGAGCTTGAAGAACGGAGATATATCGAGAGATTGTCGGCGTTCCTAAGTTTTTCTTGCTTCTCTTTTAGTTTCAATCTTTCATTTTCATTTGTAATGGCTTTGAACAATTTGTTTATAAGTTGTTTAGAAATCATGTGTAGCTTAACTCTTGAGATTTAGGGTTTTGGGAGTAGATTTATGAACTCTTGTTGGATGTTTTAATCTTAGTTGAAGAAGGACTAGGTTTCTCCTTAAATGAAGATTTGATCGCTTTCCCATCCGGCATGCATCACATACACTTTCCTTCTTGTACACTCGAGTCCGGCAATCCTTCCACAAGATGACTCCTTGCAATCTTGTTGATTGTCTTGAAGTTCGAGATGACTCGACCTTCTTGTGCCACATCCAACTTGATTGATTGTGCTCTTTGCTGAGACAAGTCTTGGTGTTGCGATGAGACCAATCTACCACATACATATTCTTCTGCCTTGATCCTTCCAAAGACTATTTCATTTGATTGATATCTTTAATCGGCATACTCCCATATTGAATCCAACATTGTAGCCCTTATCACGAGTTGGTCGATGCTTAATAGGTTGAAGTTGAGGCCTTCAACATAAGCAACATCTCGTGATCTCCAATCCATTCTTCTTGATGGATCCGATTGCCTTTATTTCCTCGAGCTTCATTTCCTCAAATATGACTTTTGCGCCTCTAATCTCCTTGAATCTTGACAGATTTTTCTTGTTTCTGTCATGTGTATGGAACAACCACTATCCATGTACCAGGTTCCTTGGCACTCATTGTTCCTTGAACCTACAATCAAGGAAATTAGTTTTAGGTACCCATCTTGCACAGGTCCGAGGGATTAGTCTTTGTAAGATGATCCAACCAACCTATAGCCAAATGATTTGATTCTAAGAGGTTGCCATCTATCTCGTGCCATAATCATAATTCACTTTGGCAAATTGCTTGGGGGCTTTAGGTACATACAAGCTGTCTCTTTTATCTCGTATGCTTGTGTGTGTATTTTAGCAATTTCCTTCTTTGGATAGTTGTGATATTTTTGAGTGTAGTGCCTGGGTGCATATGTGTCTTGATGATAGCTTTCTTGCCTTTGGAATGACCTTTCTTTGAGATATAGGTCTCTCGCCATTTAGGCTTGTATTCCATAAGTCTTTGTTGATATTTCACATTATTCCAATCACTTGGCTTGGATAATTTCTACCATTCCCATCATATGTGTTTATTTGATAAAACTTAGGGTTTTTGGTAGCTCTGTTTGTTCTTCACAGAGTACTTTCTATTTGGAGTTTTGAGGAACTCGCTCGATTTCTTCTCGGTTGTCCTCTAAGCATACCCAATTGGTCAAGTTTTCCTTTTCTTTATATCCAAAGCCGTTTGTTTGTGGTTGTGCTTTGGAATGAATGTGGGTGTTTGAGATGCTTCATTACTTGAAGATCCTTTTTCCAAAATCACATTGGGAGTTTGACGTGCACAAAGGAATTGAATCCAATGTCATCTTGTCTCCGCATTCTTTTTGGCTCATAATAAGGTCATCCAATGATTTAGATGCCTTTGTAAAAGGAAATTACATTTTGAGATCATTTTCCTCTTTTCTATAGCAATTGTCTCTACTATTAGTTTAGCATTCTCGGCCTTGACTCTTTGTTCTCATCGCCTATGTGACTTAGAGTACTCGGCTTTGAAATGGTTGTTTTCCTCATTTAATAGTGTGTGTGGGGATTTAATGTGCTCAAAGTCTTTCATCATTTTGCCTAATGAATCATAAAGATCGAGTGGGTGATGAAGTGTGTGTGTCACATTCACTATCATTAGAATCGAATGAGATGAGTTAGAGTGTACCTCATCTTCTTGGTCCAGTTGATCTTGTTCTTTAGCCATTAGACAAAACATTGTTTCTTCTTTAGAATCACTTGAGTAGTCAGCTTCACTACTCGAAGTCTGCTTTCTTCTTTAGACATAGTTGTCTCAGCGGTCTCACCGCCAACATGGCTTTCTTCTTTTCTGTCTTCTTTCTCTCAAGACTTTTCTTTCTTCTTCATCCCTGTACTTATTGGTGGTGGATAGGAACGATCAATTGCAAAATGTCCTGGTTGTGCAATTCCAACACGGGTTCTCGCTCTTTGATCATCTCTTTTTGTCCTTGGGTTATCATGCTCGTTGATACTCAACCCTTTGATGCTCGGCTATCTTGGGTGGCCTGTCTTCCTTGACTTGGAGGGAGAGTGAATGTCTCCGGAGGATTCACCCTTGTTTTCTTTTATAGTTCTTATTGAAGAACTTGTTGAATCTTTTAACCATCGGGCAATCTCCTCCTGGTCTATGGCTTCCTTGACTTGACTCTCTTTCCATCATTGACCATAAGTGCAATTTGTTTTGGGTCTGTTGTCTCCTCTTGATCCTTTCTTCTCAACTCAAACTCATAATCTTTGAGGTTTGATAATAGCTCATAATTGGATGTTTTTGATAGGTCCATCGAGTGCCTTGGAGCCATGGTCTTTATTTCCCATTCGGTTGGGAGGCTCTCAAAATCTTCATACACATCTCTTTTTGTGTGTATTCCTTTCCAAGTCTTTGAGAGCTCATTTGTGATTTCAGTGAATCGGCATCCAATCGATCCATTGTTTCACTGCAAGCATTTTAAAATTTTCAAACTTTTGAACAACAACGAGATAATTTGTTTTCTTTAATTTGCTCGATCCTTCACAAATTAAAGTCGGTTTATCCAGCATTTCTTTTCTTTTTTTGCAGATTTGACTTTATTAAACATTGCTTGTCCAAGGTCTTGTAGAGAATATCCTTGGCCACATTGTCCAAGTTGTATCTCTTTCTGTCATCATTTGTCCATTCGATTCCTTGGTTTTTCAACTAAAGGTGATCTTGCCTGACACCTTTCTTCTCCTTGTTGCTCTCCTTCTCGTTGTGTTTACTTTCGATGATTTGCAGTGGCACATCCTCTATCACTAACCACATTTCATCATGTAAAGCGAGATAGATGGGCTGCGCATAAGAATTTTCAGTCATCAAACTCCTCAATAGTGAACATAGGAATGCGTGTCGATTTGCTTCCATGATAATAACTTTTGCTAAGAATGAAAGATTTTTAAAATACAAGTGTTAAAGATCTTTTAGAAAAGATAGAGATCTAGTTCAAGAACGGTCACGAAAGGCTCAATGAACCAACCGCTTTGATACCACTTGTAGGTCCCAAGGGGTGTAAGTAAGGTTTAGAAGGGGGTTGAATAAACCTTACCAACTTTTTGATTTTAGTCCTTTTAAAATATTATAGAGTTAATACAAACAACTAAGTCTTGAGGGACAACTAAGTTGGTTATTCAAATGAGTTAGCCACTCACGCACTCGATAAATTTGTTGATAGAATAACTCAACCTGTTTAACCTAAAACTTAACTCGGTTGTGGTGAGTTTTTCATGGCGGAAGACTTAACACCCTTTGATTTGTTTTAAACTTGTTTTAACACTTGATTTTAGCACTTGGCTAATTGTCGTTGGATAGCAAATTATCAAATGAGATATAAGTGAATATGCGAGAAATGAAAGTCTTTGAAATGTAAATGACACAAATGATTTTATAGAGGTTCGAAGATGGGGTAATTCTTCTAATCCTCTCTTTTCCAACTCTCGGAGGAATCCACTAAGTAATGATCAGTTCACAAAGTGGTTATCAAGATAGAGACAAGTCTTGATCACACGGTGACTTGCTCCTTGGACTCATATGCCTTGGTCACACTGGTGGCTTCTCGTCCGACTCGGCTTCTTGGGGGTAGTTTGCTTTGCTACTTCACTCACTTTCTCAAGCTTCTTGGATTTGATCACGAAGCCCTCCAATAACTTGAGACCGGTTCGACCTTGAACTTTCCTACAATCCTCCTTGGAAAGTAGAGCCCTTTTGATTCTTCAAAAGTTTCCTCTTCAACAGTTTGAAGTTGTCTTTCCTTCACAGCTTTGTGTTGGATTGATTTCCTTCGAGTTTTAGGCTTGAGGATTTTGCTTGAATATCTTGAGAATATTTTGCAGGTTACAGTTTGAATATAGCTTGCTTGTTCGTGGTTGGGTAACCTTTTCTCAATGAGATTCCTCAGCCTTTTATAGTGAACTTTCAAAAATCTGCCCGTTGAAGAGATAGCCGATTTTCAAAAGACACTAGTGGTCGTTGGCTTGTCTTTTCTTGGTCTTCAATCTTGAGATGTAGACCTTTCCTCGTATTAAATGAATGTTCACTTTTCAGGTTCGACATGACGTATAGTGCTTCCCATTGGTTTATTCATTTTGCATGCTTCTCGGGGACGAGCACTTTACGACTGGCGGCATGGAAGTATTACTTATTTAAGTAATGTTCTTGACTTCGGCAACGGATTCTTTTGATTGACTTTTTTGTTGTTGCCTATTTCCCCAGGGTGACTTGAGTTTGCTCCAATCATTTGAAGACTCATCTGTCACTTTCAACTTATGACTTGGCTTCTTAAGATGACTTTGACTGACACTTCACACAGTTGTTCCTCAGCTGATACATCTTCAGTCAAGTTCTTGATCTTTCTTCTTGGCCATACTCGGTTGTTCCACAATGAGTCTTCACTTGATCTTGATTGACTTATTGTACTTCTTCCAGGCTTAGCTAACTTAACTCACCTTATCCGGCCTTATCTATTACTATGAAAGTTACAAGGAAAATGGGGTGCCAACATTCTAATATAAGTTCTACAAGGCATTCATCAAAATCTACAAAATAATTTCCCAACATCATAATCTACATATTTTAGCGAGAATCACATTCCTATTTTGTTGCTTAAGATACACAACCAAAAGCGTCTCTTTATCCTTTTTCGTCATGGCCACCATGGATTTTTTCCATGATAGCTCTTGTCACTTTTAATCCCCCTTTCTTCTTCTTCCATTCTCTACTCCCCTTCGTTTATCGATTTTTTTCGGTATATTGCGGTCTTCACCTCTCGGGGAACTCGACGCGGCATAGTCAGATCTGGGAACCTTATATGGGACTCTATCTCACCTGGTCACACAACCATGGGGGATGAATTCTCTTCCTTATATTCCAAGCTCAACCTAAATGATGAAAAGCAAGCTTATATCCTGGGGACCCTCTCACAACCGAACCTCGATGATATTTCCTAACTCTTGGAAGGGTTTTGGCCGAGCATACTATCAACTTTGACTCCATCTTATCAATGTTCAAAACTCGAATCCTCACCACGGGATGACTTGCAAACCAATGGAGATAATACGGTTCTGTTCCAATTTAGAATCTGGTTGACAAAGCAAAAATCTTAGCCAGGATCCCCGTGTTTATTCGAGAACTCTTCGCCTTAACAGAAACATAGGTTGCCCACATTAGCTCCAAATTGATTGTTACCATATGTCTGTTTTGGGTCCAACTGCATGACGTTCCCCTTGGCCTCATGAACAAATCATTCATCGTGACAGTGGGAAACTCTATTATTTCATTTGTTAGCGTCGACTCGGACTCGAAGGATCATCCATTGGCCGTTATCTCCGTATCCGGGTAAATCTTGACATAATAAAACCTCTTCGACGAGTTGTCACGCCGCCTTTGCTTGGAAATACATATTTGATACCGCTAAAATATGAGGGCCTACTGGATTTTTGCTGCTTTTGCGGTATTATTGGACATGGAGAGAAAGACTGTGAAACTCGAATTCTAAACCCTCCCGATACCAATCTCACCTCGATTTATGGCACTTGGCTCCGTGCCTCCGCCGCATCTAACCCCTTCTCAAGCCACTCGATACTAACGAGATCAACCTCACCATCACAACCCCCAACCCCGACCTCCCTGTGTCCGATCTACAAAGACCCTCCCCACCCTCTCACAATCGACCAACCCTCCACCCACGGAAGACAACATCACTACTTCCTCCAACCACCCCACCTTAGCCTTAGTTCTCTATAAACCCCAAATTTCGACCCCCACCCCTCACAACAAACTACTCTCCCCTCTCAACAACCAACCGTCTCACATCTCAACCATGATCCATTCCTTCCTCCACCCCTAAGCACAAATATCCACCAACATACCAACTCTAATCCCGTGGTCCACATAGCCCACAACGGCTTTACTTCGACTCCATCTCCCCACCCCCATCATCGCTACTACTCCGACCCTGAATACAATTCCCCCCCCAATAGCAACTTCCAAACTCTCAACCACCACTCACCCTCACGGTCCATTCTCATCCTCGTTCCTATGCACCTCGATTCCCAAGCTCAGAATTAGCCTGCAAATTTGTCCATGTGAAACAAAAATCCACACAGATGCCACACCCATTAATCCAACTCCCCACGTAACCAAACGCAAACTCCTACCCAGTTTCACCTCCATCGTTGCCCATTTTGGTACACCGGTTGAGATTGCTAGTGAAAAAGGAGGCCACTCTCAATCTCGCTCCAAATCTTCCAACCCAACAATGCGGTGGTGGCGAGACCAATCCCCTCGAACACGATGAGTATCCTAAGTTGGAATTTGGGGCAGGAAAATCCCGGACAATTCAAGAATTGTGGGACTTCATCCGCACAAGTCTCCCATATAGTCTTGTTGTGTGTGAAACAAAATACAAGAAGCCTACTCTTGAAAAAATAAAATAATCTTTTAACATGTTCGGATTCTCGGTTGATGCGGTTGGTCGCTCGGCGGACTAGTTATTTTATGGCGCAAAGATATCACTGTTTCGTTGAGAAGTTTCTCGACCGATTTATTGATATTGACTTGGAACCGTTAAACAAAAATTCAAGTTCACGGGATTTATGGCGAGCCAAACGTTAATCTCTGTCGTCAAGGTTGGGAGCATATTCGCAGCGTTAATACCCAACCCACAACTCCTTGGATTCTTTGTGGCGATTTTGAATGAAGCATTATCTCAACATGAATTCCAAAGCTCCCATACTGAGCGGATTGGCAAATCGACTTTTCGTGTTAAGCTTTCATTGATGAATCTCAGCGATATGGGGTTTGAAGGACACAAATTCACTTAGCAACGCCTCCTCACCAACCCATATACCCAACGTGCGCGGTTAGACAGGGCATTGAACAACAGCGCGTGGAGGGACCTCTTCCTTTGCAAAGAAGGTAAATCATTGTCCTACTTATTTCTCGGTTCACTCGCTCTTCCACATACAAAGCAGAGAATGCCCCCGCCGAGCTTACGAAACGTAGACAATCCATCTTCGTTTTGAAGCACTTTGGATTAAATCGGAAGAATGTGAGAAAATCATTAAAGACTCTTGGAGCATCCCGGTTAATAATCTCCTGGATAAAATCGAGGACCTGCTCCATTGGATTACTAAACTAGGGGAAACAATATCAAGAAAATCTTATGAAAAACGTTGAGGAGTTAAAATCAAATAGCAACTCTCAAGTTAGGGTTATCATGGAAGCCATCAACCATCATTTGTCCACCTTGAAACACAAACTAAATATGTCACTCAACCAGCTCAATCTTAAATAGAGGCAACGCGCTAAACTTCATTTGTATAGAGTTGGGGACTGGAACACCCAATTTTTCCACAGCCATGCGAGCAAACGAAAGGAGCTCAACCATATCACGTCCTTAAGGACGCGCAGTCGCCTCCAAAACATTCCTACCAAAGATCGAAAAAATCATTATCGACCACTTCAGTTCTTTATTCACAGCCTCCCATATTACCCAAAGTGCTATCACTACGGCCCTTGATAGAGTTCCATCACGGATTTCATCGGCTATGACTCAGCTGCTCACGGTATCATACATGGGAGCGGAGATCTTCAATGCACTTAAACACATGCACTCCCTCAAATCGCCTGGACCGATGGTATGATCCCTATTTTTTTAAAAAATATTGGCACATTATTAAAGGTGATGTTGTTCCTTATATTGAATTTCCTTAATAATCATCTTTGTGGAACCAAACATTCCATATTGTCCTCATTCCAAAAACCAAAAGCCCGGATACAATAAGTCAGTTCCATCACATTAACCTTTGCAATGTGCTCTACAAACTGGCCACTAAAGTGCTAGCCAACCATTTACGGTCTGTTCTTCCTGGTATAATATCCCCATCCCAGATTGCTTTTGTCTCGGGCTGGCTCATAACCGACAATGTCCTCATCGCTCATGAACTCCACCACCATATGAAAACCAAGCCTCCATCATCTACAGGGCTTATGTCCATTAAATTGGATATGATCAAAGCGTTCGACCGGATCGCATGACCATTCCTTAATGCCACCATGCTAGCCATAGGGTTCCCACCCCATTTCATCAGTCTTGTTATGGCATGCATCTCCACGACTTCATTCTCATTTCTCCTCAATGGGACTGAATTTAGGAAACTCACGCCTCATTGTGGCATTCGCCAGGAGACCCCTATTCCTTTATTTGTTTGTAATCGCTCGGAAGTGTTTTCTTGCATTTTGCAGGATCTCAAATGATGCCAAAAACTTCATGGGATTTCTATCGGCCGATCCACACCCAAAGCATATCCCATTTATTCTTTCTTGACGATATTATACTGGGACACGCTACCATTGAGTCATTTTTGATTCGCGATCAATCTATTTGAAAGGGTCTTGGGCAAACTTGTAAACCTCGAAAAATCCGAGATTGTGTTCTCAAAAGACGTGGATGATGCTACTATTCTTTGAGATTTTAAATATTCTTGGGTTTCAAAAGGTGGATTCGCATGGGAAGTACTTGGGTCTCCCAATCATTATTAGGCGAAAACAAGCAAGAAATGTTCAAAGAATATTAAGGACGGAACTTAGAATTGCATTCGAGGGGATAGTCCAGGCACAATTTTTCAAAAGTCGGAAAAGAAATCCTCATTAATTTTACAAGCTATCCTTTCGTATGCGATGAGTTGTTTTAAATTTAAATTGTCATCAAAGACTTGTAGTCTATGATCGCCAACTTCCGGTGGGGCGACTCAAATGATAACAGGAAAATTAACTGGATGGCTTGGGAAAAATTGGCTCGAAGCAAGGCGGTCGGGGTACTTAGGTTTCGATCACCCGCCGCACTTAATGGGTTTGTTATCGAAAGCAGACATGGCGACTTCTCACATGTCCCTCATCCCTTCTAGCTCGTGTATATCGGCCAACTATTCAGAATGACTTATTCATGGTTGCCAAAATAGGATATCGACCATCATGGGCTTGGCGTAGAATCTTGGAAAGTCGGCTTATCCTCAAATTAGGTTGTCTAAGGTGCATCCACGGCGGAGCTACCACCAAAATCGGGAGATGATTGGCTACCCGAACCCCCTTTCCGACTACCCCATCTCGATTCCCCTTCCTTCGCCCCCCCACTCTTTGTCAACCAACTTATCAACCCTTCCACCAATTGGTGGCACCACGCCACTATTCGTGAAACATTCCCGCCAACATAGCCAAAATTATCCTATCCATTCCTCTTAGCCTCTCCTAATGGCCGGATAGTGGTATTGGTCTCCAAACACCAACAAAAAATTATCAATGAAATCCGCCTACCATGCCATTTTTTATTCCCCTAGCTCGTTCGGGAATTCCATCCCATAGCTCTTCCGATTCGGGCTGTCACTGCTTGGAAGAAACTATGGAAACTTAAAATTTTGGTTCGAATCTTGCCCTTTTCTCGGAGACTTCTTACTAACTCCTCCGTGATCCCTATAACTATCCCGACGCCATGTCAATATTTTTTCCCATTGCCCATTATGCTCTTCGCCCGATACCTCCTCTAGCCACCTCTTTTTCTTTTGCTCTTTTTTTGACCAAGTGTGGTACATGGAAGGCTTGAAAGAAGTCACTAACTCTTTCAAGTAACCCCCGTGTGGAATTATAGGTGCGGGATGTGATTCGGGGTTGCCCATCTCAAATCTCGGATTTCTTTTTTGCACGTGCAACCACATTTGGGAAGTTGGTAACCGTCTTCTCTTCGATAATCTTACCCCTCAACCCATCGTGTAGTCCGACAGCAGGCCACTCTTACTCTTACCAGAGTCGCTATTCATCTCCCGAATGTGACCCCCGATTCATGAAACCCGCACCTTCTTATCTCCACCACCTCCGGCGTACATATGTTTTTTTGACTGTGCCATTTCTCAAGCTAGGAGTTGTGCGCGGGGATTGGAGTATTTGTCGTGACGAAGATGGTCCTTTTTATGCGGATACGCTAAATGGTTCGGTGGTGTCTCGAATCCCCAAACGGCGGAAGATCTAGCACTCCGAGAACTAATTTCTCTTGCTCGTACTCTTGATCGCCCAACGTCTCATTTTTGGGGATTCCGCGTTGTCATCGAGCCACAAAAGATCTTAAGTTGATATCCTGGATATCGACCCTATAATTCGGATATTGTTTCTCTATTGCCTTCTTTCTCACCTCACTGTTTATATTGGATTCCTAGGGAGGATAATTATGTGGCTCATGAGTTTGCTCAATTTGCTAAATCCAACTCTTGTACTGACAAACTAATGGACGTCCCCTCCCCCCGAATTTTCGTCTCAATCGGTGATACAAAACCAAAAAGTGAAAATTAGGGATTGATTGCGGCTTCGATTGGTTTGAGCATTTGTAAACCAGGCTATAGACTGGGATCAAATCTCATCCGTCCCACCCCTATCGAGGACTTTATAATTGTACTAAAAAAAGTGAAAGTTAAAATAAAAGTCTTAATATATTGGTAACATTAATCAAATAAAGAAACAAATTCCATAAGGAAACACAACCTTTTAATTTCATAATATGACAAGTAATTATTCCAAAAACCACGATCCTTAACAATATTAGTGTAAAGTTGATCATTTAGTTTAACAAACAAAAAATTGGTGGAATGAGTTTTTCGATTCGAAATTTTTCTTCTTCATGATTTTATAATGTCAACATTTACTTTCCACGGGAAATTTGGATTGGGGGGGGTTTGGCAAAGATATACTTTTTAGTTGACAAAAATTTGGGTTAGACCGTCTAATGGGTTTTTTTCATTAAACGGACCCAATCCAATCCGGGGTTTATAGTAATTTCATGTGCTTTAGGTGTTATTTTTGTAATATTCAGGCGGTATCATATAATATCCGGACCGATGGCATATTTGTAATATTAGGGGCTGTAAAAAGTATTAGTTTTACCTAAAAAAAGTACTAGTAGTGTATCCGAAAAGTATTAGTTGTATATCCGAAAAGTATTAGTAATCCCCTGAACAATATTTTTAGTAGCCCTCATGAAGTGTATTAATTTTTCCCTCAAAAGTATTAGTAATCCACCTAAAATATATTAATTGTTCCCTTGAAAAATATTAGATAGTTATGTACGTACTATTAGGCAACACTCAAAAGTATTAGTTTTTCTCGTGAAAATATTAGTAATCCCTCGTAAATGTATTAGTAATCCCTTTGTAAAAGTATTGGTAACCCCGTGAGTAGTTTTTAAGTAATTACTATGAAAAGTATTGATTTTTTCCCACAAAGGTATTAGTATTGCCCCTAAAATATATTAATAATCTTATTGAAAAATATTAGGTTTTTTATTAAAGGTATTTTAGTGTTTTTTCCTGAAAAGTATTAGTAGTTCTACCAAAAAGTATTAGTAGCCCTCCTAAAAAGTATTAGCGGCCCGTGCCGGATATTGTTGTTGTAGTGTTAGTGGTTATGCGGGTCAATGGGCGGATTGACCGCGGATGGGTATTTGGATCCGTCTAATGGATCTCGTCTCGAGTAAGACTTACCTTTTAAGTTTTTATGAGTGGCCTCAAAATTTTGTCCTCTTCGGTTGGGTGGGTTTTTAGAATGGGTCGATATTCTCTAACCGTGATGGCTAGGCTTGTTTAAGATTTAGCCTATATTTAGAGAAATCGTCACGCTTGCCCCACTTTTTATATGTTATATATATATATATATATTTTGATTAAAAATTTTTTTTATTGTTTTTATGTTGTTTCTTTGTTGTTTCGATGTTTCAAAACAATTTTTACCTATTTTTTTTGTTGTTTTTTGTTCATGTATTATTTTGTACATTATTTTTATTATTTCTATGTTGTTCGATAATATTTTTAATGTTGTTCTAATAATATTTTTGTTGTTTTCATGTAGTTTTCAATGTATAAATACATTTTTTTACCTATTTTTAACCTTTTTTTTATTCATGTGGTGTTTTTAATATTTTTACGTAGTTTCGTATTGTTTCCATACCATTTTTATGTTGTTATGGTGTTTCTTTGTTGTTTCCACGTAGTTTTTGATGTTTAAATACAATTTTAACCTATTTTAAGCTCTTATTCTTTGATATGATGTTTTTATATTGTTTATGGTTTGTTTATGTATTGTTACTTGGTTGTTTCCATGTTTTTTATGTTTTCATGCATTGGATCAAAAATTGAATTATATTTTTTTTATTCATGTTGTTTCTATATTATTTTAAATTTGTTTGGTTTTAATATGTGTTGTTTTATTTGTATATTTATTGATTTTTTATTAGATTTCGAGTATAAAATGGATTATTTAACGGGGACAAAATTTATTTTTTCTTTGAAATTTTATTAGAAAAACATGCTTGAAACATGTTCGAACAATCTTGAAAAAACAACATAAAAAGTCCGGAAAATTCGGTGAGAATATAAATTTGTCGAGAAAAAAGAGCGGGGACATACAATTATCCAAAAATACGGAGAACGTAAAAACTGTCTTTTTTTCTCGGAAAGTGTGCCAATAGAGTCCTTAACCTTATATTCCTTAACCCTTATATTTATGTTAGGTTAATTTTGAAGAAATGTTAGGCTTAGATATTTAAGGTGTGCTATAATAACTTGGGCCCAATTAATTTGGATAAATGTAATTTTACAAAATTCATTTCTAAAGTAAATTGCCATATTCAGATTGGCCCAGGTTTTAGAGAATTCCGGTCCATTTATTCTCAATACACAGCTTGAACCTTGAATTCGGTTTTATTTCGGAAACTTTGGCCCAAATATTCTAATTTATGTTTTCAATGCGGTTTGAGCGTAAAACATATTCAGGCAAACTTCGATATGTGATGTAATGTTTCATTATTCAACTAACCTTTTTGAGTGCGATGTTATCTGTTTTAGAAAATAAATGTTTATAACATGCACAATATACATGTGAAAAATTGATTACATCACTATAAATGAAAATTACAAATTTTGTAATACTTATTTATATACAACATTATTCGTTTGTCTATCATTTGATGCATCATCACCACAAACTAATATTCTCAACCCTTTGAGATTGGTTACTCACGAAACAATAACATATAATTGGTCGATGGTGAAAATCAATTCTTTAGGTAAGACCGAGCATGAGAGAGATATTGTTTTTGGCTTTTGTTTATTGTCATGACATACGAAACGATCGGAGGAAACTGTCTTTTTGCAACTTGAAGGAGATACTATTCAAATATATTTTTAACGATCGAGAAAATTATCTTTGTCAATTTTTTTAACAAATATATTTTTTTGGAAAAATTTAAAAAATAAATATTGTAATTTAAGATATTCCATGTGCAACTACTGATCTATATATTTTTTTTTAAAAAATATATGTTTTAAATTTAATATATATATGAATAATAATACAATTAAAGATTTATATTGTGCACACATCTATTATAATACTATTCAAATAACAAAAAATCAAAAAAAAATATGAATAAGTTTTTTTCAAAGAATGGTGATTTTAAATTTGAAGTCATTTCAATTAAAAAATATTTAAATGTACAATTAAGTGGAAAAGCCCAAATGTATTGTTTTTTTTTTTTTGCCCAATTGTTATTAGTCTTAATCCATTAATAAACCCATCTTTCAAAAGGAAAAAAAAAGCCAAAAACAAATTAAAAACCATATCTTCACCTTATCACACGGCTGAACACGTGTGTATGGCATTGCACAACATCTTGACACGTAAATAAATTGAGTGGTTTAGATTTTAGACATGTAAATAAATTGAGTGGTTTAGATTATCAAATTAGTTTTCTTCAAAAAATGGCGCTCCTCACCATCTTCACTAAACACACCATTTCAAAATAATTTTCAATATCTCTCCAGAAAAAGATTCAGAGATTCAATACTCTTACTTCTGTCAATTGCTCTCCTATTCGATCTCGGTCGTCTCCATTTTCAACGCCCAGTTCGTAAATTTTGTATTTTTTTTTAATTTTAGATATCTTATATCTTATCTCTACTCTGTGTTTTTCTCCAAATTTTAATTTGCATGTTCTGTTTTTTCAAAATTCGAAAAAATTCTGAAAAAGTTTCAGATTTAGATGTTCTAACTATGTCACACCTTAAAAAAATGAATCTTATGTTTTGAAATAAAATTGAAAAATAGATCTTATTAAATTTAATTTGTTAACAATTTTATCCGAGTGAAATGGTAAATGTTTACATTAATCATTTTATTACACGTTTCATATAAAATTTTCAAGAAAATATAGATTTCTTGAGATTTGGTCTAAAAATACTTTTTATTAGACAATTTTGGGGCTGATTTGTAAAATTAAATATATTGTTGGGGGCCTCTACGGGAAGTCTTGTCTTCTCGACTTCACCGAGTTTAAACAGGTATAATGATAACCGGATAATTGGGATTTTCCAAAGGATATGTATGGATAATTCCTATTTTATGGATTCTTAACATTTTTTAAATATCTATTGAGTTTTACTGTAAATTAGAAAATTAATAGTAAAGATATTTTTAGATATTTAATAGAAAATACAATTTTGAAAATTTCCAGCACTATCATGTATTACTTCGGAAAAAATACTTGTTCATATTGTGACATTGCATTCTTTAGGATACTTATGCTTTTGAGGATTAAGATATAATCATTTTATATGATAATTTGAACCTTAAAAACAAATTTGTCCATTTATGTTTGGCCAAGTTAATAATCTGTCTAATAAACAAACAAAAATTTGTTTTGACTTTTTGATGCGGATGGAAGCGTAGAATAAGAACAACAATGACACAAATACTACCGTTGATTCGCAAGAATACCTAAGTATTGAATAAAAGCAATATAATTCTCAAAAGAATATGTATTGCAAAGAGAATAAATTTCAAATCTTAATAATATTCAACCTCCTTCAAAATAATAAAATAGCAAGTATTTATAGGATTAAAATCCTACCAAAATAAAACTCCTAACTTGACTAGGAAACTTAAAAGATAAACTCAAATAGAATACTAAACAAATCAATATCTAAAATATAAGATATTCCAAAATCCTAAAATATAATAAACTAGATATTATCAACTAGATATTATCTCCATCATTCTCTCCAGGGTCGAGACGATTCGTCCTCGGAATTGGAAGGAGATCATAGAAAATTTATCAAACCATGGAGGGGCACGAGGAGGACGAGATGGAAAAAGAAGGTGTATATCATCGGAATTTGAGTTGGATCAAGAATTAAAAATTTCGGTTGATATCCGGCTACGCAAAGTATATCTTCCATTAATCTTGGCATCAACAAACTTCTCATCGAGTTTTTGTCAATTCTACCAAAGAAGACAATAATCTCCTCTTTAGGATTAGTATTTTATCCATATGAGGAATAAATAGGGTTGAAAGGGTGAGACATCAACAAAATTTTGGATATCTGGATGAGGAATATAATATTCATGTTCCATCAATGAATCAACATCCTCAATTTCTTTATCAAAAATTGGCGGGTTATCATAACCACCATATTCCTCCTCATCGAAAATTGGAGGGCCATCATATTCAAAATTCTCTTCAAATTGAAGAGATTTTTCATAGTCAATCTCCGAATCGGAATTCATCTTCATCTTCCATCATCAAAAATAGGTGGTCCACCATATCCACCATCTTCCTCGTTAGATGAAACATATGAGGACGGATAAAAATCAAAACCACACCCACCGTGATTGTTCCGACTGTTGCCTCTGTTGCCTGCCTCGCGTGCTCGATCTCGGTCGGCCGTGAGTTGGGCGATGACGATGTCGAAAATTTCCTGCTGCTGGATGCGGAACGTGATTATTCGTTGTGTCAACAAGTCGATCTGTTGACGGATCTGTGCGATGTCGTTCATGCGTTGTGGATAAAAGTGGGCTCCGACAACATGGTTCGGGAGCGAGATCGGTCTCGAATACCAACTGATGCAGACGGAAGCGTAACAAGAACAACAATGACACAAATACTACCGTTGATTCGCAAGAATACCGGAAGTATTGAATAAAGCAATATAATTCTCAAAAGAATATGTATTGCAAAGAGAATAAATTTCAAATCTTAATAATATTCAACCTCCTTCAAAATAATAAAATAGCAAGTATTTATAGGATTAAAATCCTACCAAAATAAAACTCCTAACTTGACTAGGAAACTTAAAAGATAAACTCAAATAGAATACTAAACAAATCAATATCTAAAATATAAGATATTCCAAAATCCTAAAATATAATAAACTAGATATTATCAACTAGATATTATCTCCATCACTTTTCTTTTCCAGAGAGATGCAAAACATTATAAATTCCAAAGAATCCCCAATTTCATCCTCTTAATTAACTAAACACTATCTTTGTCTTATCTTTTCTAATCTATCTACAGATTCGTCAATGACAATATGTGCAGATGTAACGTCAGCTGATAAGCTTTGATAAGTTTCCTTCATTCCCTAATTCTCAAATTCTTAACTGGCATTTTCATTACATATCTTGACATATTTTTTTTTTTGTTTTTTAAAAAATAAAATGGCAGTTTATCATTTGTTTTTTAAATATTTTTTCTTACCTATTTTCTGATTGGTCGGTAATTTCTTTGATTTTCTTCCAGGTTATACTCAGACGCTTCAAGGAACAATTAAATGGTCTTCAGATAAGTTGAACAAAATACATTTTTCCTTAATCTCATTTTTCTTGATATGTGATTATTATCATGAACCATTTGTTATTTCTTCTCAAGTTACCTGAAATATAGTATCAAAGTATAACCATTTGTTATTTCTTCACAAAATATATTTTTCCTTAATCTCATTTGGCTTCATTATAGGCTGGCTTCTCATCCATTCGAACTAATCGCAATTTCATAGCCAACTGGGATTTATTCATGTTGATGCCCTTGATCAATGTCATGAGTGGTGTCATTAGCTTTGTATGCGTTTGAAAATTTTGACAAAATACTTCTTTGAAGAGAAAATGTGTGCGACAGAATTCGGATTCGGTAAAGAAAACATTAATGGCAACTCATATATATAGGCAGATGAGTGTGTATATTTAAGGTGAAAAAATCATTGTCATTATTTGTAAAGATATGTTAAATAATTATAGCAATTAGTATCATAGACAGATCATGTCACCCTATTCAATTTCCTTTTGATATAAAATCCATTTTTTTCCTGATGGTGGTCAATCAATTTAATATTTCCTTTATTGTGGATAATTCAATCTTATATACTTTGTTAATAATGGTAACAAACTTTCTTGGCAAGCAATTATTAATTATTTTTATCGTCTGACCATTAATCTTTTTTTTAACAATTATTTGAAAGTAACAAACTTCCTTGACAAGCAATTATTGATTATGATTTATGTGAATTTGCAATATGGAATTTATATATAGATACTGTGTAAACGCATATAACAAAATATAAGATTTTTTTAACCGAGATTGTTTAGGCTTACTATTAATTATTATTGACATTAATTGAGATTAACAAACTTGATTGGTAAGTACTAATAATTTCCGCCACGTGAATTTGCAATATCTTACCATTTATATATAGACAATTTTTAATAGCGTTTGTCTGAAATGTAAGGAAAGTTCTAGCTAATTTAGCTAATTGTATAGCCTCACCATTAATTATTATTATCATTAATTGAAATTAACAGACCAAATTGGCAAGTTTTGGCGTCGAAAGGAATGTTTTAACAGAGAGGAATGAGTCTCGGCAGCGAAAGGAATGTATTGTCTTAAGATTAACAGACCAATAGGATATATTATTGAATTGGATACCAAAATTAATCTTCCTATATGTTTTTCTCCTTAATTTCAAAGATACATACCAAAATTTAAAAGTCAATCATATTAATTTGGATTCCAAAATCCAAAAAAAAAAAACAGAAAAAGTTTTTAAAATGTGTCATTTAGGCGGGAAAACAATTCTAGAAACCATTTTGCTTTTTATATATATATATATATATATATATATATATATATATATTCGAAACAAATTACAAATAATGCAAAATGGAAAAAATACTATCATTAAGTGGATGTCTATTTAGGGATGCCAATTTTTGTCGACCCGCCTGTGGGGGCGGGCATAGGTATCACTTTCACCCCGCAGTATCCCTGTCGTCCCGCCCCTACCCTACCTCGATTGGTATTTTTATTTTTGAAAATATATTTAGTATATGTTTTACGTATATGAAATATATGATAATCTTTGTAATTTTAATGTACTTAATATTATACTAAATATATACATTAAAGATGATAATTTTTATAAATAATATACATTAATAAAATAAAATACAAGATAAAAAACTTATAAATATTCTTATAAATATATTACAAGTTTTATAATAATTTAAATTTCTTGTTTCTTGTTCCTTTTTTATTTCATTGTTTATTTGAATTATTGTGTATTTTATGATATAGTAATATCTTTAATTTTATTCTATATATATGGGGCGACCCGTTTTGCCCCGCCCCATGACAGGTGACATGTTGCTCTACCCTGTCCCGTGGGATGGACGAGATGGACATGGGTTTTCAAGTACACGCCGCGCAGATCTCCGCCCCATTGGCATCCCTAATGGCCATTGAGTTTAGCGCATAAATAATAGACATCTAAATTATAATCGGTTATCCCTAAGAAGATCTCTCTCTAAGAATTACAAATTAATATTCAGTATATTAAAATTATAAATTTCAGTGTGCAACTAATTTGTGGTGCTTGCAGATAAGTTTATTATTGGCATCGACATCTTAATTTGTTTCTGCGGAGAAGATCCTGTAAGCGAGACTACAAAAACTAATAATTAATTTATGCAAACAATTACTTTATATTCGTTATTATTTTATAGAATTCAAATTTTTAGAAAATGCATTATACAAGACTATAAATTTCATGAGATTGGTCATAATCAATCAACAGACGTGGTTTTTGTTTGTACATATCGAAGTTGTATATATTCCCATTGCGTGCGCATTTCACACACTATTGTCTATTTTATCGTATTTTGAACCACAAACTGTTTTTTTCGATTTTTTTCCAAATGTTGTTGATCACGAGGGGAAACCAATCATTCCCATGCAAACTTCAGATTGCAATTTTTTTTCGTATATGTAATAGGGATTGGCTACGGATTTTCTTCATCTTTTTTCTAGAAATCGGCAAATTTCTATTTAGGCTAGGGTAGTCCGCGTCTTTGGCTACGCCAACTGCGAAAGATAATAGCTTATGAACTATATCGTCTACAACTATTTGGATCATGCATAAATATCTCAGTGTATAAATATTGAGATTGCATCCATATCTTTAATATACTCCATTTGTCCCACAAAGATAGACAACAATCTGATGATTTCACACATATAAGAAAGCATAATAAATATAATTGAGATCATAACCGTTTCCATGTTTTTCCTATTATGTCATTGCATTAAATGAGAGTATATCATTGTTAGTCTATATCAAAGTCAATTAATTAAATAGGGTAGTTTAGCCTATTGTTGTGTAAGTAATATCTCAATAAGAAAACAAGTCTATGATATGGGACGGATGAAAAAAGAAGTTGACCTTAGTGGGACAAAGAGAGTATTAGGAAAGATATTGAGGATCCTAATTGATTAACATGTATCTTGTGATTGCATCTAATTAGGAAAGATCTAATTATAATATATAGATTGCGATATATCATTTCAATATCTCTCCCTATATTATTAGTTGTAGAGATTATTAGCTCTCTCCTACTATATCAGAAATCTCTCTGTTGAGAAATTTATGTATTAAATTTTGATGTTTCCATGTAAAACTTAGATTAGGAATAAGTTGACACCCCAATTCTACTGTAATTCAACTTGTAATAGATAGAGTTTTATTAGCTGAGTCAAAGCAGCCAAGTTGAAGATTGAAGGAGTTGAATGAATATCGATGAGAAGACCCAACTGTGTTGCAGCTGAGTGAAGTGCAGTGAAGTCTCAGTCAAGTGACCGAAAAGTTGTCTCAGTCCATAGACTGACAAAGAGTCATTCCAAGATTAGTAGAGTTGACTGTCAAATGAGTTATGCAGCAGAAAGGATCAAAGAAAGCTAAAAAGATTCGTTATCACGCAAAGTCAATTGTTTGCTGAAAATAGGCATGTGTCAGACTGCTTACCTTAAAGCTATTTTGCTGAAAGAGTGCAAAAATCAAGGAACCAATGAAATGTATCTAAAAACCTGCAGAGTTTAAGGAAATGTTGCAGAGCATTAAATTCAAGGTACAGATCTACATTAAAGTCGCAAGACAAAACAAAACGACCAAGAAGTGGAGTTTGAAAATGCATCTATTTCTTCAACGAATATATTTTCGAACTACCACTATAAAAGGTCAAGAATACTCTGAAAGAAGGTTACGAATAATAACGAGATACAAGTTATCAAGCAATCAAAAGCAAATATCTCTCAAGCATTCAAATCAAATCCTCAAGCCTAAACTCAAGAAAATTGATCCAACACATTCGGTGAAGTAAAGACAACTTCAATTTCTTGAAGAGGAAAGCTTGTTTAAAAGAACAAGGGGCCAAACTCAAGGTTGAAGGAGGTGTAGTAAGGTTCCATTTCGAACCAAAGGCTTTAGACTTGTTGGGAGGTCGTGTGTCAACTAATAATAACTAAGCTTTAAACAAGTGTTGAAAAACATATTTGAAACTAAGGGTGAAAGTCTTCCATTTGTAAAAACCAAGTCTCATGAATATTTAAAGAGTTAATGAATCAATCTGAGTTATACTATCAACACTCAATCAGTCTGTTGAGTCGCTAACTCTGTTGTGCAAGTAAACTAAGTTGTCCTCTAAGGACCCAACTGACTTAGTCTACTCGAAATAAAAAGGACTACAATCGAAAATTTGGTAAAGTCTATTAAACCCTCCTCCCCCCGAGACTTTACTTATCATCCCTTGGGACCTACACTCTCTCCTCCACTTTCTTTCTACGTTCTTTCTTGAGCATCAACAAAATTCTTCTGGAGTTTTAGGTGTACACAACGAAGCAAATAACTCTAGTAGTCATTTACACCAACGAGAATTAAAGATGGTTCGTGATCTTATTCGTGGTTCAACCAATCTACGGAGTTTGTTCGTTGTTCACGGTTCAATCAAAGAAGGCTTGTAAACGGACTTAATTCTGTATCAAAATGAGGCTTTAATTAGACGAGTTTAATCCTGACCACGTGCATCGACACTTCAGCTACTAAAAAGTATATTCGATCCACTTTATAAGTGTCAATATGTGATTTATATTTATAGTCCATATTTGCTAACAAAATAAGATAGTTATTCCTCATACACACATTCGGTATATTGTACATTGAGTATAACATCTCAAGAATCGAGATTCGACTATGGGATTACATCATTAGAATTCTCAATCGGTCTAATTAAGATGCTACTCCTGATCACATCTAACCACATAGTTTACACATTTACATACATACAGGAGTGTGTCACTATGTGTAAATATACGATAACACTATCAGGAGTGTGTCACTATTTGGGCTAATTACAAAAAAGTCCAGAGATGTTTCAAAATTGCAAAAACTCCCTCAGGTTTTATTTTGTCTTAAATTTAAGGGGATAAATGTAATATTTCTACAAATATCAAGGCGGTTTTTAAAATGTTTTGATTATGAAGGGGAGAGATGTAAGTAGAATCAAACCTTAAGAGGATTTTGCAATTTTCAAAAAATACTAGGTTTTTTTGCAATTAGCCCGAACCTCAGGGGTTTTATGTAATTATCCCTATTTTTTGTTTTTAATAACCTGATGAAGTGATACAAAACCAGTTCACAGAATTTAAGGAAATTAATTAATTAAGCATTGAGAAAAGGCTTTCATGTGGAAGTGGAAGTTTCCAGTGCGAAATGGTAAGTCGAATTTTGGACTATAATTAAACACAAAAATTCTGTCCGGGACCGTCTAACGGGTCTGACTGTTAGACGGATCGACCGCGGATCGGTGACATTTCCGTAATATTAGCAAAGTGGTATTTTAGTAGTTTTCGGGACCACCGATATTAACAAGTCTTCCGAAAAGTATTAGTCGTCTTCTAAAAAGTATTAGCAGTTCCTCCGAAATGTATTAGTAGTTCAAGAGAATTTTAGTATTTCTCTTAAACATATTCCCGAAATGTATTAGCGAGTCCCTTAAAAAAGTATTAGTAGTTCCTCGAAAAAGTATTAGTAGTTCCCTGGAGAGTATTTTAGTAGTTTACCTAAATATAATTAATTTTTTCTCCCGAAATGTATTAACAGTCCTTCTGAAAAGTATTAGTCGTCCTTCTAGAAAGTATTAGCAGTTCTTCTAAAATGTATTAGTAGTTCTTGGAGAGTTTTTAGTATTTCTTCTAAATATACTCCCGAAATGTATTAGCAGTCCCTCAAAAAAGTATTAGTAGTTCCTCAAAAAAATATTAGTAGTTCTTTGGAGAGTATTTTAGTAGTTTCCTGAATATAATTAAATTTTTCTCCCAAAATGTATTTAGTCCCTCGAAAAAGTATTAGTAGTTTCTCGAAAAAGTATTAGTAATTTCCTAGAGAGTATTTTAGTAGTGCTTCTGCAAAGTATTAGTTTTTCTTATAAAATGTATTAGTATTTCTCCATAAAAGTATTAATCCATAAAAAACCAATATCAAAACCTAAAGATATTTTATACCTACGATAATATTACAATTATATATTTATTATTTGGGATTGACAAACAAAACAAATCATATATATTCGCCTCCCAACTATTCGAATGATTAGATCGGATCTAAAAAAATAAATAAAGAGTAAGAAAAAGACAGAAAATAGCCCTCAAACTTAGAAGATGATTATCATAAAGAAGTGCATCGTGATGGAGGAAAATATCTTAAAAGACAATTAATTACTACATAAACAAGGCCTAATGAAACAAGTTAATTCTCTCAAGCGTGGGCGGTTCTTTGTGAAAGAGTAGAGTTTAGCAGAGGCGAAGGCCTAAAAGCTCAGTGATTTTTTTTTTTTTTTTTTTGGTGAATCGGGTGGGTGAGCGTTGGGTAGGATATTTAGACCCGTCTAACGGATATAGATCCATTAGACGGTCCGACAGAGACTAGCTCATAATTAAATAGACACGCGAGATGTACGTTCGCCTTCGTGTTGGAGACTCGAACGCAATAAAAAACTTGGTATCTATCCAAAAAAAACTAAAGACTACATATTATGGTTGAAGGCCAGCAATATTTTCACTCAATATTTCCAAAACATAAAAAAAAAGAATGTGATAATATCATATAAATCGTTTATATTTATCTATTCGTAAAATAAGGGATGACACAATTAAATTGGCAATAATTCCAGTACACATTCTTATGATTTTGTGGAGATTTGTGTTTTGTGATTTTGGTTCAACCTTTCATCTAAACTACAGTACTATTTGTTGAATTCTACTTTAGAGCGAACACCTATAATATACCTAGGTACCTTAGTTTAAAAAGTTGGTCTCCTGTCAGACAATCAATGAATATAAATCCGTTTGAGGGATCCCAACACCTGATCCGAATTTTAAAAAACCCCAACCCGCCAGTGATTCACCATATCTTTACCTTCATCTTCTCCACAACTTCTTATTCCTGAAATCCTGTAAATAGAGCCTAAATCTCCAACGACCATGTTAACCCAGCTCCAAAAATATCAACACACTATCCATTTTGGAGCCAAAAAGGTATATAGAGACCCCATGTTGAACATGTTCCGTATATATATGAGGAGTGGACTTTTGAATTAGTTGGCAATCTTCCTTTGTTCTACCATATATTATTGGATCTAAGAAAAATAATTTACTTTATATGCTTGGTGGACATGCGACCGCTGATTAAGAGGTGTCATTTCGGATCTAGGACAATTGATGTTTTTAAATTGTGACTTCGCATTTTTAATTTGCTGTAGAAGAGTAATCCATTTTTTTTAAGTAAATTTTTTATTGATAAAATTGTTCGTCGAGCAGCTGAAGATCGTCTCTTCTTTCTTGCTACGTTGAATGTTGGGGTTTGAAGATTATTATTTTAGTTTTTAGAAAAAATAATATTTTCTTAGATTACTAATATTTTTTTATTGAAAAAACAAATACTTTTCACGGGCAATACTAATACTTTTGACCCAAAAACTACTATTTTTTAGGAAAACTATTAAATATTTTCAAGTCAACTACATGCTAATACTTTTCAGAGGAAATATTAATACTTCTCAAATGAAAACTAATACTTTTTAACGCTCTCTTGATACTATATCACTGTTCAATATTACAAAATTAATACTTTCCAAATAACTACACACTAATAATTCTTAGAGAGACCGATAATACTTTCATTAATACCGCACTTGAGTACTACAAAAATATCACTGCAATATTACAAAAAAAAAAAAAAAATCGTGCTCCGCCTAATGGATTTTGGCCCATTAGACACTCCGACAAGAGTTTTTGTCTTGCTTAAAGGTACGTACTTTAATTTTTCTTGAAACCATTATTTAAAGTTAATATATTAAATAAAAAGTTATGCAGTACGCTGAGACTAAGTGTAAGTAACTAATTTAATGTTGTCTTAGCGTAAATTAATATATCTTATCGGGTTAAATACGAAAATATTTCTTGAGGGATAATCAAGTTAAAAAACTCAGCACCCTAAATGGGTATTTCTTAAACGGTTATATCTTCCCCTTGATATTTGGTTATATCTTCCAAATTGCACCCTAAATGGGTATCTCTTAAAAAAACACAAACCTCAAGGGTGTGTTTTGTTGAATGGGTGGTTTACTGTTTACAAGATGTAGCTAAAGTATTTGAAAAAACAGGATAAAATTAAGTCGAGACCTGTATTTAATACAGTCTCCGCAAGATGAAATCGCCCTGTATACATAGTGCTTACGGTTTCCGCGCTCGTCCCTAAGATACAACGACTTTACCGTTTCGACTTAGCAGCACTTGCAAAAGTCGAAACTATTGGGTTCGCTATACCGCGGGGCTTAACGCAGCGGAAATTAAAAATTTAAAAACATGCATACAAGTTATACATAATAAAAGCCCCGAGTTCTCGTAGCGATTTAACAATCGCGCTGAATTATACAAGCGGTAAAAACCAATGATAAGGATTTTACCTAAAAAGCTTCCTTTTGAAGAAGATGTAGAAGGAATCCAAATTCCTCGCAGCGGTGTATATCCTCGAATCACGATCTCGCAGAGGTCCAAGCGTCCCTCCTCTAAAGCCGCCCACACGATGAATGGTAGCACCGGGATTATAAATTTCGCTAGTAATTTATAACCCGTTTCTATGTTCAATCTCAAATTTCGAGTGAACACCAATCCTTAATTCAACCGGTGAAATTAAGAATTGTTGTTATGTAGTTAAACCAAGAAGGGTTCTTGATTTTTCCTACGAAGATGAAAGAAGAAGAAAAACTTGGAGAGAGAATAAAAAGGGGGTAGGCATTTTTTTAAGAGAGAAGACGCCTAAGAATTTTTATCTGTTTTGTATCTCTTATTCTTCTCTCGATTGTTAAAAGATACTTATATGATTCATCCTATGTTCATAAAAGTGTCCAGGTTTAAAACCTAAAATCGGTAGGGAGAATATTATAGATAATCTCAATTGATTCTACGATATCTTGCCATATCCAGGATAACCCTTATCCAGGATATTCACAAGAAAATCCCTCCATCTTTTTCTTTCTTTCAAATTAGCGGATGGGCCTATCCTTATGGGCTTAATTTAATTAAAAAGGTCCATCAATTAATTTCAATTAATCGATCCACTCATATTTAATTAATTTGATCAAATCAATTCCATCTAACCCAAATAAATAATCCAATTATTTATTTGGCTATATTTAACTATTAAATATAGTCTTTTCATAAAATTAATTGATCTTATCAATCAAATTATTTTTCACTCTAAAGACTTCCTAATCTAATTAGGTCTAATTAAATAATCTAATTATTTAATTAAATATTTAATTCAATCATTGAATTAAAACAAGCCACAATTAATTAATCTCTATCAATTAATTGAATTCAACCTTTTGACTAATTTTCGATTGAAGAAATGACACCAACCATTTTGTGTGTGACCCTTTAGGTTCACAACTAATGCTAGCAGTAGGCTTACAACTTTTGTAACTTACGAATAATAATTATTCAATTAATTAATCCAATTAATTAATACGTTTTGAAATTAACTCTTTAATTCAAAAACCTACAAATCATGGGAACATCTAGCAAGTAGCATGATCGTTTCAGCAATAGGTGAAATAGCGAGTAAACCTATTTCAATTGCGTGTTGCATACATGTACGGTACTTTCAACATCTAATCTCCCGATTAAATCTTGGGCATGGAT
The DNA here is from genome assembly GCA_016081115.2 of Rehmannia glutinosa. Taxonomy (NCBI): domain Eukaryota; kingdom Viridiplantae; phylum Streptophyta; class Magnoliopsida; order Lamiales; family Orobanchaceae; genus Rehmannia; species Rehmannia glutinosa. The sequence continues at coordinate 9,121,643 of CM071932.1, read as the reverse complement.
TATAAGTCGAAACCATCGGATTTAATAATTGTGATTCCATTTCAAGTCTAGTGATTTCTTTATGAATCAATATTCATCATGCCTTGGCCAAGGTCTTTAAATATACACCGGTGCAACATCCAAAATATCCCCTTTATGATTGTCAAGCAATCGGAAGATAAATCAAAATATTACACGGGATGTACATAAGGCTACTATCGTGCCTCAAGTCTAAGGACTAATCATGTACTATCGCAATGTGGAAATTATTAATTCGACAATAAATATTCCGAGTTAAGAATTTCCATTGGGTCATGTTCAATGTACTTGTTCTCTAACAAGCACCCGCATATATGCATTTGCGTCACGACGCTAATGTTAATGGAATGCAACATCCTCGTCATACGAGAATGCATCATATGCACAAGTCTTGCAGGGCTGTTCAATGTCCTTTCTTGAAAAGTCCATTGACTTGGAACTAATTTAAGATCAAAGCCTTAGAGACATGTTCCATGATCGCCATCAAATGCGCGACCATGTCCCATAGCTTAATATGATCTAAGGACTTTATCAAACTCACAATTAATAATATTAAATGCAAAACAAATGATAAAGAAATGCCTTTATTAATATGATTCTCAATAAAATTGTCTTTACAAGTAGAATAAACTCCAATCTAATTGGAGCGTCGGGCACTCTACTCTAACAATCTCCCACTTGCCCTACCTCTAATCGCCCATGTATCTTAGGCCCATCTTCTTGAGATGTCCGTCGAATACCTTTTGTGATAAGGGTTTAGTTAGTGGGTCTGCTACATTTTCTACTGAAGCGACTCGATCCACAATGACGTCGTCTCTACCAATGATCTCTCGGATCAGATGGTATCGTCTCATGATGTGCTTGGATCTTTGATGAGATCTTGGCTCTTTTGCTTGCGCAATGGCTCCGTTGTTATCACAGTAAATCATTACTGGATCAACAACAGATGGAACTACACCCAACCCTTGGATGAAGTTTCGTATCAAACACTTCTTTTTTCTTTTTGTCAGATCCGATGCAAAGCAATATATTCAACTTTCGTGATGGAGTCCTGCAGGTTGTTTTCTGTTTAGAACTCTTCCAATCGATCGCTGCTCCACCATTCAAGGTGAATATATACGACATAGACTTAGAGTCATCTACATCGGATGAAAACTAGAGTCGAGAAACCTTCTAGTTTGAGTTTTCCATTGCCGTATATCAAAAAGATATCCTTAGTTCTTCTCAAGTACTTAAGGATCATCTTAACGGCCTTCGTGATCATCCCCCTGGATTGGGTGATATATGCTCGTGACACTCGAGCATGAGCAACATCAGGCCTAAGTACATAACATCGCATACATTATGCTTCCAATAGCGATGCATAAGGTATGTGAGCCATCCTTTCTCTTTTCTCAGAGGTGTCTTGGGGGACATAGCCTTAGAAAGTGAAATTCCATGACTCATTGGCGGTATCCTGGCTTGGATTCCTCCATGCTAAACCTTTTTAGCATTTTGTCTATGTACATGGATGGGATAGTCCGATCATCCTTCTCGGTCTATCTCTCAGTAGATCTTAATCCCTAGGATGAAGGATGCATCTCCCAAGTCCGTCATGGAGAATGTTTAGACAACCAAGTCCTTGTTGATTGTGAATAACCCTATATCATTCCCAATGAGTAGGATGTCGTCAACATAGAGCACAACAAACGCAATCGCACTCCCACTAACCTTCTTGTAGACACATGGTTCATCCAGGTTCTTATGAAAGTCAAACGTTTTGATCGTTTCATCAAACCTAATGTTCCAACTCCTCGAAACCTATTTGAGTCCATAAATGGATCTCTCGGAGTTTGCAAACCTTTTGCTCGCTCCCCATGGATATGAAGCCCTCTGGTCGCTTCATGTAGATCTCTTCTTTAATGTTTCCATTAAGAAAAGCGAGTCTTCACATCCATTTGCCATAATATCTTTGATATGGCCAAGAAGATCCGAATGGATTTAAGCATCGCTCATGGTGAAAAAGTTTCCTCATAATCATCTTCGCTTCGAGTATTGCATTTTGAAACCAACCGTGCTTTGTAGGTTGCTACCTCTCCATCTACTCCAAGCTTCCGCTTGTAGACCCATTTGCGGCCAATGGGAACAATTTCTGTGGTGGGTCCACCAAGGTCCATACCTTGTTGGTGTACATGGACTCCATTTCGGATGAATTGCTTCTCGCCATTTTTTTCGAGTCAATGTCCAACATCGCCTCTCCATAGCTTCTTGGATCATTATCCAAGGGGAGTCCCTCTTCTTTGTTCTCTAACAAAAGGTTGACCTCCGAGGCGCCCTTGAAACCCCGACAGATTTCCAAGAGGTTGTGCTTGATTGGTCCGGCTACAAGCGGTGTGTCATTTGCGGTAACATTCGGGAAATTATGTGGCTCTTGAACTTCTTCAAGTTCTACGACTCCGCCATTCCTTTCGAGAGAGAAACTCATCTTCAAGAAAAGTGGCATTCCTCAAATAAACACTTTTTGCTCCAGAAGGGTCATAGAAATAGTATCCAATAGACTCTCTAGGATACCCCACGAATTTACATAAGATGGATCTCATGTCCAACTTATCTCCCACTTCTCGCTTCACATAAGCAAAGACACCCCCATACCCTAAGGTACTTGTAGGAAGGTGTTTTGCCACACCATATCTCATATGGTACTTTGGGCACGGACTTTTGATGGCACTCTATTCAATAGATATCTTGCCGTTTCTAAAGCATAACCCCGAGAATGAAAGAGGTAATGAAGTGAAACTCATCATCGAACGAACCATATCTAACTTGGGGTTCGATTGCTACGCTCCACAATCCCATTGAGTTGTGGAGTAGCAGGAGGAGTCCATTTTGTGAGACAATCTCATTCTCTTTTAGATAATCAATAAACTCGGTGGTCAAGTATTCACCCCTCGATCCGATCGAATGGCTTTAATGCTTCGACCAGTTTGTTTCTCCATTTCGCATATAAATTCTTTGAACCTTTCAAAGGCCTCGATTTGAACCTCATTAGGTACACATAACCATACCTAGAACGTTAGTCGTCGGTAAAAGTTATGAAGTAGTGATAGTTCCTCGTGCACTAACACTTAGTGGACCACATACATCCGTATGGATCAAATCCAATAGATCTTTGGCGCGCTCAACTTGTCCAACAAATGGTGATTTGGCCATTTTTCCTTTGAGACATGATTCACATGTTGGCAACGCTTGCTCTTCCTTAAGATTGAGTTTTTGTCCCAACTTGTTAATTCTTTTCTCGTAAATATGACCTAATCTAGCATGCCAAAGTGTGAGAGAACTATGATTATCGAACTTTCTTTTATTTTGTTGAATGTGATATATGGGTTTTTGGGGAGTCAAAGTGTATAAACCATTCATCAAAATGCAAGTAGATATAATGGAAGAACATCGAGAGATAGAACAACTTCTATCTTTAAATAAAAAATCATAGCCCTCTCCATCCAAAATAGGAATGGAGATGATGTTTCTAACAATATCTGGTGCATAAAGACAATCGTTTAAAACTAAAACAAAACCATTATCAAGAGCTAAGTTAACAGTTCCTATGGCTAATGCAGCAACCTTTGCTCCATTCCCCAGCCGCAGGATCATCTCTCCTCTACTCAGCTCCCTTCTTCTTGTCATTATCTGCAAATCATTGCAAATATGAGATGCGCAACCGGTATCTAATACCCAAGAAGAATCATTAACTGATAAGTTAACTTCAACAAAATAAATACCTGAACGTTTCAGGCTTGCAAGATACTCCTTGCAGTTCCTCTTCCAATGTCCCATCTTACCGCAATTGTGGCATTTGTCATTAGCTTGTGAAGACCCTTTCTTGGCATTTACGCCCCACCTTTTGTCTTCTTGTTGGGATTAGTGGAACCCTTTCCATTCCCCTTCCTTTTCTTAGACTTTGCAGCCTTTGATCCAGAAGTGGATCCAACAACCAAGACCGGCTTATCCTTCTTAATGGTGGATTCAGCCGTCCTTAACATGCTCACCAACTCATGGAGACTAGTATCCATGATGTGCATGTTAAAGTTGACAACAAAGGTGTCAAATGAGGGAGGCAAAGATTGCAACAAGAGGTCCACATAGAGCTTATTATCCATAACGACTCCAAGGGACGCAAGCCTTTCAATGAGCGCTATCACCTTCAGCCCATGATCATGAACTGAAGAGCCCTCAGTCATACGGCATTTGAAAAGCTCCTTAGATATCTTATATCTTTCTTGGCGGGTTCTCTCACCATACAACTCTTGTAGGTGGAGGAGGATATCGTAACATTATCCGGACCCTCGTTCGCCTTTGTAACTCATTTGACATCGAAGCTAGCATGTAGCAACGAGCACGGAGATTGTCATCCGCATGACGTAAATACTCCAAATAGGCCTCAAGTCACATCCTCGGGAGGAGTAGTGGGGGCGATTTTTCAAGAATATAAGCCCTCTTTTTCGATTGGAGGACTATCTTAAGGTTTCTCACCAATCGACAAAATTAGCACTACCAATTTGTTTTGCTCAAGAATAGTTGCAATTGGATTTTTAGCCATTTCAGTAGATTAATCTACAAAAATAAATGAGGCAGAAAATGAGTAAACTATGAGAATAGCATATTAATTTAATATAAGGTCTTTAATATTAAATTCTCCCACTATTTTATTGAAATTCCATTAACCCCAAATGGAAAAACGAGAAATCAATTTCTAGTGGGCTTGAGGCCCAATAGAAATATTTCACACCCCAATTGTATGAGCCCATGAAATATATCTTGTGGTAGTCAACTCTTTGACTATTGTATTGCTATACAACACTCAAGTTTGTTTTGCCTCACCTTTTCCCGTATACCCCAATTTTATGAGCCTATACGGTACTAAGTGTCAAACAAACCCATCAAACCTTCGTGCAAATGGAGCATCAAAATGTTCCACGACTCATGGCCAACATAAGGACGAGTCCATTCCACGAACATCTCTATGTTTGGTAGAGAACACAACTTTCCAACACTAAGTCACTCCACGACTCATGGCCAGTGACCAAGTGCGGTAGCATCGTCATGTCATCTACCTTTGATGGAAGGCATGGAATGATAGATCCAACCTATCTTGTCCATTTTGTTTGATATAGAATTAATTTAAAAAATTAAATTCTTTTAAGTTTCAAAAACTTGGGGTTTTTAATTTTCCAAGACCTCATCATAAACCTATTTACTAGGTGAGTTTTATTTAATGCAACATATCAATATATGAATTGCGCAAGCAAAAAGCATTAAATAAATTCTAACATGCATCCTATGCAAAAAGCGGTGGGATGATCATGGCCAACCTATGCGACCCATTTGAGCCAAAAATGGGTCTATGGTCAATCTAAGGGACAAAATAAATAGAACTATTTCTATTACATTTTATTAATGTACCCATACATGCATGGGCCTTGAATCTTCAATTCTATTACATTTGTAAAATCTATCCACACACGCGTGGGCCTTTAGCATCGAACGTCCTCCAAATTACAATAAATGGAAAACCTCACCACCTAATCTACTCTCAATGCAAAAATTTAAAGCACTTACAAATAATAGAATAAGAGGCTCGCAGGCCCCAAAAATCCAAAGAAATTAAAACACATCCAATCACATTGGTCATAGGCCCAGGATCATCCCTAAATAAATCATGCTAAAACATCCATCACATGAATTTAAAGCATTTAAATTTACCAAATTCTATATGCCGATTTAATTTTTGGGATAAAACTTATTTTGATTATTCATAAAAAATAATTTTTATTAATTCTGAAATTAACAATTTAAATTGAAAAACTGAATAATCAAAATTGAATAAGTTAATTTGCTACGAATAGCAACAGAAACAACCACCGTAAATAAATGCAAAAATTAAACAAAAGTTTCCCTGAATCAACCAAACTTTGTCAACATATTAAAGTTTTTCTTCTTTGTCAAAACTAATTACGTCAAAGTGTTAACACTTTGAGCTTCAATAAAATAGAATGAAAATGGACAAAGTTCTGCATCGGCGATTCAGAAAACTTGAGTTTTCAATGTTTTTTGTTTTTTTCAGTAACAAATATTCGAATCCAATTTATCCCAAACAGAAATCGAATGAAACAATTACATCGCACATAAAACAATCTATTAAACACATTTTAACAATTTAAAATATGCTTCAAAACTTGTATAAACGCGAAACCGTAGCTCGATACCACTTTGTTGGGTTCGCTATACCGCTGGGCTTAACGCAATGAAATTAAAAATTTAAAAACATGCATACAAGTTATACATAATAAAAGCCCCAGGTTCTCGTGGCGATTTAACGATCACGCGAATTATACAAGCGGTAAAAACCAATGATACGGATTTTACCTAAAAAGCTTCCTTTTGAAGAAGATGTAGAAGGAATCCAAATTCCTCGCAGCAGGTAAATCATCGAATCACGATCTCGCAGAGGTCCAAGTGTCCTCCTCTAAAGCCACCCACACGATGGATGGTAGCATCCGGATTATAAATTTCGCTAGTAATTTATAACCCGCTTTCTATGTTCAATCTCAAATTTGGAGTGAACACCAAACCTTAATTCAATCGATGAAATTAAGAATTGTTGTTATGTAGTTAAACCAAGAAGGGTTCTTGATTTTTCCTACGAAGATGAAAGAAGAAGAAAAAAACTTGGAGAGATAATAAAAATGGGGTAGGCGTTTTTTAAGAGAGAAGACGCCTAAGAATTTTTATCTGTTTTGTATCTCTTATTCTTCTATCGATTGTTAAAGATACTTATATGATTCATCCTATGTTCATAAAAGTGTCTAGGTTCAAAACCTAAAATCAAGAGGGACAATATTATAGGATAATCTCAATTGATCCTACGATATCTTGCCATATCCAGGATAACCCTTATCCGAATATTCACAAGAAAATCCCTCCATCTTTTTCTTTCTTTCAAATTAGCCGATGGGCCTTTCCTTATGTGCTTAATTTAATTAAAGGTCCATCAATTAATTTTAATTAATTGATCCAACCCATATTTAATTAATTTGATCAAATTAATTCCATCAAGCCCAAATAAATAATCCAATTATTTATTTGGCTATATTTAACTATTAAATATAGTCTTTTCATAAAATTAATTGATCTTATCAATCAAATTATTTTTCACTCTAAAGACTTCCTAATCTAATTAGGTCTAATTAGATAATCTAATTATTTATTTAAATATTTAATTCACTCATTGAATTAAATTCAAGCCACAATTAATTAATCTCTATCAATTAATTGTATCCAACCTTTGGACTAATTTTCGATTGAAGAAATGACACCAACCATTTTGTGTGTGACCCTTTAGATTCACAACTAATGCTAGCAAAGAGAGCTTATAACTTTTGTAACTTACTTAATAATAATTATTTAATTAATTAATCCAATTAATTAATACGTTTTGAAATTAACTCTTTAATTCCAAAACCTACAAAATCATGGGAACATCTAGCAAGTAGCATGATCGTCTAGCAATAGGTGAAATAGCGAGTAAACTTATTTCAATTGCGGTTTGCATACATGTACGGTCCTTTCAACATCTAATCTCCCGATTAAATCTTGGACATGGATTATAAGTCGAAACCCACTTGATTTAATAATCGTGATTCCATTTCAAGTCTAGTGATTTTCTATGAATCAATATTCATCATGCCTTGGCCAAGGTCTTTAAATCACAAACTACTTAAAACACAGGAGATTCGCTTGTCAATAAACAAGTATCGAATTCTATGTTGACCATCGATTAACCTCCATATACACCATTGCAATATCCAAAATATCTCCTTTATGATTGTCAAGCAATCGAAGATAAATCAAAATATTATAGGATGTACATAAAGCTACTATCGTGCCTCAAGTCTAAGGACTAATCATGTACTATCGCAATGTGGAAATTATTAATTCGACAATAAATATTCCAGCTTAAGAATTTCCATTGGGTCATGTTCGGTACTTGTTCTCTAACAAGCCCGATATATGCATTTGCGCGCATGACGCTAATGTTAATGGAATGCAACATCCTCGTCATACGAGCATGTATCATATGCACAAGTCTTGCGGGGTTGTTCAATGTCCTTTCTTGAAAAGCCCATTGACATGGAGCTAATTTAAGATCAAAGCCTTAGAGACATGTTCCATGATCGCCATCAAATGCGCGACCATGTCCCATAGCTTAATATGATCTAAGGACTTTATCAAACTCACAATTAATAATATTAAATGCAAAACAAATGATAAAGAAATGCCTTTATTAATATGATTCTCAATAAAATTATCTTTACAAGTAGAATAAACTCCAATCTAATTGGAGCGCCGGGCACTCTACTCTAAAAACTACAACGAACTAAAGTGTATAAAGCTTTCAAGATTTTAGCCGATTATTTCGCACTGCATTTCATCCAGAGGGGTCTTGTATTAATAGGCATAGAGGTGCATGTTGGAAAGGATATGTATTTTGGATCAAAAAGACATGTCTACACCAAAAATGCAATTGTTTGCTCAAACGGTGCATCTGTTCAAACATGCGCGCCCGAGCACACATGAGCGCGCACCTAATTACGCTCATTGTGTGCGCGCGCACGACTCGCTTCACAAACAGCGATGCACTTCACGCACCACCCATTTGTTGGAAAATATTAATTATTTAATTAAAAATAATTAATTAATTTTAAAGAGTTTTAAAAAATTTGGTCCAAAAAGTATAATAAGGGCCTTGAAGCCCAAGCCCAAGTTCAGCCCGCGGCCAGGATCGATCGAGCCGAGCCGGAGGCGGGCAACGGCGGCGCGCGCTTGTGTGTGTTGAACTAAACCCACAAGCATATATGTTCTCACCCTTTAAAAACTTTGGTGCCCAAAGGGCCCAAACCCAATTATCCAACTTGGGATTTATAAATTGAGGAAATTTTGGTTTTCTATTCTTTTTGGGATGAAACATTTCTCCTTCCCCACATTTTCCATTTTCCATACCAATTTATAGTTTAAAGTGGCTAATTTCTAGCATTAATTTCTCATTCACCTGCACTGGTTTTGAGAAAATTCCAAATGCCAATCTCATCTACTCACTTAGTAGAATTTATACAAATAATTTAGTTCCATTTTTCACTAATGGAAACCACTTAAATATTTGGTCAAAATCGAGTCAACATCCAATTTTTACACCAAATTCCATCAATCCCCACGTGAATGAAATTAATGCATGCGTGTATGCAAATTCGCTTGAAAATCTCGCCGAATCAAGTTATTGCATCCGGATAGGTAGCTTGTGGCTTTGAACCTTCCTTAGTAAAATACTATCGGATTTACTAGCCGCTAGTGACATGAAGTCTTGAACTACTCAACTGTTTGTGTAAACCGAGGCAATAGTACTTACATAATAATAATTCTAACACTTGTTGTTCTCATGTTGTGTCCATTTGCCCCTGGACCATATCTTAGATTCATAAGTGTTTCTTTGAAGCGGCCATTACTTCTCACTTATATAGGTTATCTCATATTGAAGAGTATACTCTCATACTCCACCTTTTGGTATAGGAATCATTAAAAGTCTTAAACTTAACCTCACCACATTCAGCGGGTTTCTGTTTCACTTGGAAGTTTCGAGAATGAGCTAACACATTTACCTAGTGTTTAGCCGAACATTCATAACTTAGTTGTCTTATTGAACCAAGGTCTCGGATCTCCAAGTCACAAGGTTGGGTTACCGCTATGAACATTCTTTATTTTGTGGATTTTAAATTCATTACCCTTAACAATTTATACAATTGATCTCGATTTATTCCTTTCATGAGCGGATCCGCAAGGTTTTCCTTTGACTTTACGTAGTCAATCGAAATAACCCCATTCGACATCAATTGTCTAATGGTATTGTGTCTTCGACGAATATGTCTAGACCTACCATTATACATACTACTTTGTGCGCTTCCAATTGCTAATTGAATATCACAATGTATCAAAATAGCAAGTACCGACTTATTCCAACATGGAATATCCTCTAAGATGTTTCTATGTCATTGTGCTTCTTATCCACTTTTATCTAAAGCAATGAACTCGGATTCCATAGTGGATCGAGTTATGCACGTCCGCTTAGAAGACTTCGACGACACCGATCCTCCTCCTATAGTGAAAACATATCCACTTGTGGACTTGGAGTCTTTTTGTGTGCGATATCCAATTGGCATCACAAGATCCTTCTAATATTGTTTGATATCTCTTATAAAGTATTCCATAGTTCATTGATGGCTCAAAAGCTACCTTTAAAACCATAGGCAAGTGCACCTATCGCTTTATAGTATAGATTATTGAGTACCGAGTGTCATTCCCACGAGGATTGTAAGTACTAATAATTACCGTCTTTTTGTTATTTAATCTAACAATTTTCAGAGTTTTGTTTGATGAAAAAGAAAAATAAAGAATCTAAATTATCAAAATGCAAATTGTAAAAATGAAAGAAGATTTGTAAAATAAGAAATCAAGAGATAGAAATGTGTTTGAATGTAAATCCTTCTAGAATGTTTTTGTAAAAATACAACCGTAAGCCCTTAGCAAAACCAACCTCTTTTAATAAAATCTCATGTCTTGTGGACCGTAGAAATTCCCAATTTAAGTTAAACCCTTTCTCATGCGAAAAACTTCTAATCTCAAGTTGATTAATCAAATCTCTTTCTAGTTAAAACCCCCAAGACAAAGATTATAACGATTTGTGAATTCCCATATTAGGTTTGACCCTAATCCGAGAAGATTTATGTCGCCCCATATCTAGGATTGGATGCAACTCTTTTCACTTATATAGGTTCTATTTCACCATGAATCTCTCGATTTCCGGATGAAAAATAAACTTCAAATCAATATTGCGCATATATCAATTCGAATGAACGAAGCATAATATAAGTGAATCACACAAAATATGAAGATTTTATTAAAAACATACACACCTTAATCACAAATCCATTCTAGAGTTCATTACATTCAAACACTAGGAGTTTAGCTACTCATGATCTTGACAAAAGAGTAAATTACACAAGAAGATGTAAATATTATAGACATGGTGTACTTATCTTTCTCAAAATCTCAATTGACTTCTTTCTTGAATGATGATGTTGCTCCAAGCCTTCTTCCCCAATGTTGCCTCAAGCTTACTCCTCCAAGACCCCTTGATCCCAATTATGAATATGATGAATTATCTAATCAAATACATGAATGAATTATGAATGATGATTCTTCCAACTTCAACTTGGCTTTTATAGACACCATTTTTGTATAATAATACATTGATGGTGCCATCTTTTGCTAAATAGTTGCCTCCACTTTCATTGTTGGTTGGTGAATTCTTGTACTCAATTGATGATTAGGGAATATGGAGACATGGTGGAGCAAAATTGGATGTTAAAGGTGTACAAAAGTGGTCAAAAAAAGCTTGGTTGGTAAGTTTTTCATAGAAAATTTGCAAAGGAAGTCCCCGACATGGCCATGTCGCAGAACACACCCCTGGCCATGCTTTGTCGACATGGCCATGTCGCCCAACACGCCAGGCCGTGTTGGGGGCTGTTTTGTGCGAATTTTTTTGAGTTTTTGGCTCCCGACGGAACACGGCCGTGTTGCCCAACACCCCTGCCCGTGTTGGACCAAAAAGGCCCCAAAATGACGCGTTTGGCTTGGAATTTTGAGCGTTTTGTGTCCAGGCATGTTTTGACATGAATCCATGGTCCGAAATTCACCAAAATTAGCCCCGAATGGTCAATCTACATCAATAAAAGCACTCTCTGAGCAATATGAACTATGTACAATCAAAAATTTACAAAACTAACAATAAAATAACTCGAATTCTACTCAAATATACACATAATACATGCATAAAAAGACCCTTATCATTCATGGTATACTTTAAGTATCTAAGTACCCTTTTCACGGCTTTCGAGTGATCCTTACTGGGTTACTTGTGAACCTACTTAGCTTACTCATCGAATATGCAATGTCCGGATGTGTACAATTCGTTAAGTACATCAGATCGCCAATTATCGTTGCATATTCCAAGGTGATAAATTGGTTCTCCCGTATTCTTGGCCAAGTGTAGACTTAGATCTACAGTGTCTTAGCGGAGGACTATCAAAAGCACTAAACTTTCCAAGTATGCTTTCGACATAATGGGATTGTGACAAGACAATTCCATCCAAGTTTTAGAGATTTTAATCCCTAATATAACATCGATAATCCCATATATCTTTCATGTCAAAGTTCTTCTTTAACATGTCAAATCATGACTACTACCCATAATCAACATATCATCTAAATAAATGCATACTACGACGTAATCATTTGTTGTACCTTTAATGTAGACACACTTGTCACATTCATTGATCTTGAAACCGTTTGACTTCATAGTCGAGCTAAACTTTTCATGTCATTGGTTAGGTGCTTATTTTAGTCAATAAAGTGACTTAACAAGCTTACACGCCTTTCGCTCATAAACGGGTGCAACAAACCCTCATGTTGTTCCATATAAATCTCCTCTTCAAGCTCACCAATCAAGAATGCGATCTTCACGTCCATTTGATGTATCTCAAGATTATGTAAAGGCTGTAATAGAAATAAGAACACGAATGGACGTGATCCTCGTAACAGAGAATATGTATCAAAAATCATATCCCTCCTTTTGTTTAAACCCTTTAGCTACCAAACAAAGCTTTGTACTTATCTATAGATCCATCCGCTTTATACTTCCTTTTAAGGATCCACTTGTATCCCAAAGGTTTGCAACCCGGTGGGAGAACAACCAACTCCCAAGTGTTATTTTGCATGATGGAATCTATTTCATTATTGATAGCTTCTTTCCCAGAGAGGAGCTTCGGACTAGACAATGCTTCTTCAATAGTTCTAGATTCGATTTTAACAAATAAGTTAGAAAATCGGACCAAAAGACTTAGCTACTTTTGTCCTTTTATCACAGCGATGGTTCTCTCTTCATCGTCACTTTGAGGTAACCTTGCGTTTCATAAGTTCGTTTATTTGAAATTTCTTCTTTCCTTTATTTATTCGGAAAGATATTCTCGAAAGAATACAACATTCCTTGATTCAATGATCATTCCTTAAGTTATATCGTAAATAGATGATTTGTGCACTAAAAATCGATATGCACTACTATTGTTAGCATATCCAATAAAAACGCAATCGATCGTCTTTGATCGATTCTAACTTTATTAGGCTTAGGTACTTCGACTTTAGCCAAACACCCCCATACTTTGAGGTATTTATATGATGGTTTACGTCCTTTCCATAACTCATATGGAGTTTCATTTTTACCTTTTGTGGGATATTATTAAGAATATAGTTTGCGTAAAGTATGGCTTCCTCCCACAAGTTTGGGTGTAGGCGTGAGCTTATCAACATCGCATTCACCATCTCTTTAAGAGTTCGATTTTTTGCGTTCTTTGATTGAGGTGAATAAGGAGCTATCGCTTGATGAATTATACTCGCTTCCGAGCAGAATTCTTCAAACAGAGCGACATACTCTCCGCCTCTATCATTTCGAATCATCTTAATTTTCAAATTAAGCTATTTTTCAACTTCATTTGTATAAGTTGTAAAAGCTACTAAAGCTTCATCTTTACTTTTCAAAAGATATACATAGCAATATCTTGTGCAATCACAAGAAACATTATAAAGTACTTTTTCCCACCTCGAGTTTGAAGTTCTAAATCACACACAACTATGTGAATTAACTCGAGTGGTTTGGTACTTCTCGTTATCGAATGAAACGGTGCTTTAGCCAATTTTTCTTCAACACAAATTTTCGCATTTGTCTTGTGAATTGATTTTAAACTTAGGTATTAATTCCGATTCACTAACCTTTTAATTGTGTTGAAATTTACGTGTCCTAATTTACCATGCTATAAATTAGAACAATCCAACAAATAAACCGAAGTAATATTTTTATTCTTCGCCTCTTGTGAAAAACAGACATTCTGAGACAATTTAAAGAGCCCTTTCTCAAGGTATCCCTTACACGTAAAACTTACCATTCTTGGCCATTACAAACTTATCGACTCAAACACTAATCTAAACCCGATCTTACTAAGAAACAAACCAAAAACCAAGTTCTTGCAAATATCCGAGACATGTAGCACATCCATAAGCATAAGCTCCTTTCCTAAGTCATCTTGAACATAACCTTTCCAAGCCTCATGATATTGGAAGTCGAAGAGTTTCCCATGAAAAGCTTCCTTCCATTTATCGGAGTGTAGAATGAGAACCTCCTTGTTAGCAAAAAATGTGACGAGTAGCCCCGATATCTATCCACCACTCCTTGGGTTATCCACCATATTGGTTTCAAGCACAATGACGGTGAGATTGAGCTCCGACATTGTACACCAAAAATTGTTTTGGTTCATACAATCGCAAAGTGTACAGTGTGTAGTTTATAGGATAATGGCAAGCAAGGTCGTATTCCTCGGGATTGAAGCTCGAAACACGTAGGCTATAATAATATCGTATTCAAATTTTATTGAAGCGACCGAAAATTTGAGTTTATTTAATAATAAAAATTGAAAACTAAAGAAAGAAATTAAAAATAAATTTCGAACCCCACAAGTATTTCAACATCTTTAGGAGCTATCTTAGGCACATAAATCAACATGCTTCTTCAATATTAAATGTGAATAAAGTTTTAAAAACCGGTTCATGCAATTCTATGGGTTCAAATTCCTAATATCATTTACTCCCCCCTCCCGGGTGGTGCGAAACAGATGATTAATACCAATTGTAGTGCTCCGGATCGTTATAATTCTTATTAACTCCAAAAAGATTTGTGCATTGAATAACCCCCACAAACACGCCTGTCACACATGTTTCATGTCTGAATTCAATTTTCGTCTTACTAGAACTCACCTCCCGGATTATGGACTAGAAGTATGACATTTAAATTATTGACCAAATAAAAAGCAATTATAAATAAGCACTCGAATTCATAAAATAGAACGCATGAAGCAATTTAGAAAACAAGTAATCATATTTAATACAAATCCACAGTTTCGATTATGCCCCTAAGATCCGAAAAATATGCCAAACATTGATTACAAACTCATAGACAAATTCGAATCAACATTAAGACATCAATTAAGTACAGACAAGAGTTCTTAGACATAAAAAGAAAACCCCTTCTTGTCAGGATGGATTTTCCTTCCAAGCCCTCGAAGCTCTTGTGCTCCCTAGATGCGAAAGCCTTGTGGTGTTCTTCGCGACCTAGCCTTTTGCTCTCAGAAGCTCTTCGATTCTTCGGTTCCTGTGTTATTTGATGTGTTTTTGCTGTATGAAGTGATGATTTTTAGTGCAAGACTTGGTCCCCTTTTATAGATGCTTGGAGAGATCACTTGTAGAGTTGTATCGGAAAAAAACTTCAAAAACGCTACCAAATGAAATAGAGTCCCACACGGCCTGGTCGTAGGTCCACACGGTGTGTAGCATTGGGCATAGCCCTTTGTCATAAGGGCATGCATGTCCACGGTTTGTGGTGCGGTTGGAATCCAAGTCCACACGGGCGTGTGAGGTCACACGGTCCGACCGTGTGGACTGCTCCGCCTTTGTTTTCTTCATTTCTTCCACAATCGTGCCATTTTCCCAACACAAGTCCACACGACCGTGTGAGGCTACACGGTCTGACCGTGTGGACCTGCTTTTGCCCCCTTTTTTCGTCGTTTTGATCTTCTCTTTGCATTTGGCAATCTTGTCCTGGCATCCCTATTGATATTTCTTCATTTTAAGCCCGTTTCCTACAAGAATTACAAAAATATTGTATCATGCCCTTTAAAGGAAACCAAGTAAAAATATAGTAAATATGTGTGTAAATGTATCAATTATATATCATTTTAAGCCTCAAAATGCACGTATATTTTACACAAATCAAAATCCCCCAAACTTAAAGCATTGCTCGTCCTCGAGCAAATTTAGAAAAATAATATAAGGGAAAAAATGAAAGAACACCCAATAATTTATAAACATTAAACATCACTCGACTCCATACTCAAGGAAACCATGTACTTCATTATCAAGAGATCAATTATTCATAAACTCGGCATAATCAATACTCTCTTGGGTACTTGACATCGCGACTCACAAGTAAACAGTGTATCACTCTACTCTCAAAAGTGTATGGTAAGTGTTTACGCTCAAATTCAATTCAGTGAAAGTAGAACTACCATAGGCTTGCAAATCGTCTAACATCTCGACCACTTTTGTGTGCACAATCTCAGAATCAAAAAGGGCTTTTATTAGGTTGTAATGTAGGCTCTTTGGTAAGGGTAGGAAAATTTGGATTAAGTGACTTGACTTGAGCAAATAGAATTTAAGCATACAGACTTGCAATTCATCAATCCAATTTCAATATAATATCAGTTTTATTTTTCAACTCAATTCCACCCTTATTTCTCCTTTTTCATTCTTAGCCCTTTTTGCCCCTTTTCTTTTTTAGAATTTTCTTTTGCTCGATTTTTCTCTTCTTTTTCAGAGATATTTTTTTTTCGAGCTTCATGTATTTACCCAGATACTGCTCATCCCTCTTTCTTTTGCCAACTTCCTCTCTTTTTTTTCTTTTATAAATTTTCACCACAACTCCCCCAAACTTATTCATTTTCTATAAGCTCAAGAGTTTGTAGGGATAAAACATGTAAATTTTAAAGATCAATGTGGCTCAGAATAAAAGTTTAGGCACAAAATTGGCTAACTAGGGAATCATGAGATCATAGGTAGGCTTTTTAGGCTAAGTGGGCTCAAACAAAGATGGCCTTAGATCATTTCCAAAAATTGCACACACACATGGCTTTGATGAAGATACCAGAGCAAGTTCTAGTATTCTAGCAATCATGAATGACACACTCAAGAAAAAATAAGTCTGCATAATATAAAGCAGTTTAAGGCACAAAAGCTCACAGGCTTATTTTTCGCAACATGCTCAAATACCCAATTTTCTTAACACATGCCAAGCAAATAAATAACTTTTCTCCCAAGAATTTATTGCATTATCCCCTCAAGTAAGTTATCCTATGCCACAAAATATTCATAGTAAAGTCATAGGGAGCTGGGCATACGAAATGACATAAACAATCTCACTAAAAAGCAATTAAACGTGCTAAAGCGGTAAACATGCTAAAACAAAAATGACTAAAAACCGAAAAAATAAAAAAAAAATTCATTTTTTTAAAAATAATAATGCAAGTGCTTCTACATGCAGTCCTAAATGTAATGCAAAATGCATCCGTACTAAATTACGCATTCTTAACAACCCCCAAACTTAAAATATATATGCTTCGTCCCGAACATATACGAAAAATTATCAAAAGAAGAGAGAAATGTGTAATAAGTACTTACAAAGATTCTTATGACAAGTCAATGGTCGAAAACTCTTGTGGAGTGTCCGCCGATAGTAGTGTTTAATTATTTGTCCAATTACGATGAAGGTTGACCATTTGTTGCTAATAATTCAACGGCTCCTCCCGGTGATAGTATTTTTTTATTACGAATGGACCAAATCCACTTTAAGTTAAGCTTACCCGGAAATAATCACAATCTTGAGTTGTAAAGACGACTTGCCGGTTAGGAATTATCGCCTTAGTAGCTTTTTGTCATGCCATCTTTTTGTGCGATCTTTGTAAATTTGGGTATTTTCATATGCATCTTGAGGAATTCCTCTAGTTCACTTATTTGTAGTTTCCTTTTTTCGCCATCGGTCATGTCAAAGTTAAGCTTTTCACCGCCCAAAACGCTTTATTTTCTAATTCCACCGAAGATGGCATGATTTCCCAAAGACTAATCGATACGGAGACATATCCAGAGGTATTTTGTATGCCATTCGATAAGCCTATAAAGCATCATCAAGCTTTAAAGCAAAATCTTTTCGATTTATGCTAACCGTTTTTCTAAGATCCGGTTGATTTCCTATTGATACCTCGGCTAACCCATTTGACTATAGATGGTAAGCGGTGGCCACCGATGTTTCACTCCATATTTTGCCATAAAGTTGTTGAACAGGTTTGTTGCGTATGAGATCCTCCATCATTTATGAGTGCCCGTGGGTTACCAAACCTTGTGAATATGTTCTTTTGTAGAAACTTCAAAGACAACCCCTGGCATCATTTGTTTTAGTTGGGATTGCTTCTACCCATTTGATACATAGTCTACATCAGAAGGAGGATGTACATGTACCCATTTGAGATTGAAATGGTCCCATGAAGTCACCCAAACGCCAAACGGTTCCACTTCCATGAAGTTAGTTAATGGCATCTCGTGTCGCCGTGAGATGTTTCCCATACGTTGACACCTATCGACCGCAAAACAAACTTATAGCAATCTTTGAAATGGAAGGCCAAAAGAAACCTGGATCGTAATACCTTAGCCGTGTGTGCTAGCCTAAGTGGCCTCCACATGGTGATGAATGGCATTGCTCCTGCATCGCTTGCCCATTCTTCTTGGAGGTACACATCTCCTAATAATTGAATCGCACATATTTTAAACAAAAGAGGTTCGCCCCACAAAAATATCGCACATCATGAAGAAATTTCTTCTTAGCATGATATGTGATATCCGTGGTAGAACCCCGCTTACTAAATAATTGACAATATCAGATACCAGGGGATGGTTTTTTCGGCCATTAGATTAGTTAGTCCAAAATGTTTCTTTGATTGTTGTGCCCATCGTGTTATTGGGAGTTGCTTGTTCCAATCGTGAGAGGTGATCGCCTACCACATTCTTATACCCTTTTCTATCCCGAATTCGATATCAAACTCTTGTAGTAAGAGCATCCATCGAATGAGCCTCGGTTTTGCATCTTTCTTTGCGAATAGGTATTTGATCGCAAAGATGGTCTCGTATGGACTATTGTCTTTGTCCCGATCAAGTAAGCCCGAAATTTGTCAAATGCAAACACCATCGCTAGAAATTATTTCTCGCTTGTGGTGTAATTTTGTTGTGCCAGATCCAAAGTTTGACTTGTATAGTAAATAACACGAAATAGCTTTTCGCGTTTTTGTCCTGAAGCGGCACCTATTGCATAGTCGCTCATGGCCGCACATTATCTCGAATCGCGTTGACTCCAACGTGTGATCAAAATTGCAAAGTGCAACATGAGCCTTCTTTAGTGTTTCAAATGCCCGTACACAATCGTGATGAAAGCAAAAGGTACATCTTTTCAAGTAAGTGGGAAAGGGGTTTGGTTATTTTGGAAAAATCTCTGATAAAGCGTCTATAAAACCCGCATGTCCTAAAAAGCTCCTTATTGCTTTCTCATTCCTTTGAGGTGCAATTTTCTCAATGGCCACCACATTTGCTCTGGCCGACTTCCAAACTCGTGGAAGAACACGATGACCGAGACAATGCCATCTCTTACCATAAAATGGCATTTTTCCCAATTTAATACTAAGTTCGCCTCCTCGCATCTCCTCGCAAAACAAGGGTTAGATTATGCAAGCAATGATTAAACGAACTACCAAAATCGAGAAATCATCCATAAAAACTTCCATGATGTTTTCAATCATCCCATGGAATATCACCATCATACATCTTTGAAATGTCGCAGGCATTACATAGCCAAAATGGCAAACTACGAAATGCGAACACACCATAGGGGCATGTAAATGTTGTCTCTTCTTGGTCCTCTGGAGCAATCACAATATTATTATACCGAGTATCAATCTAGGAAACAAAGAGTATTCATAACTCCGCAAGGCGATCTAATATTTGATCCATAAAGGGAGGGAAAATGATATTTTCGAGTTAAAAGATTTAATTTACAATAATCAATGCAAATGCACCACCCTCAGAACAACTCTAGTAGCTAGATTTCATTGTTTTCACTTTTTACTATTGTCATTCCTCCCTTCTTTTGAGACGATTCGATTGGTATGTGTTTTGCATGTACTTTGGGCTTAATTGTAGCTAGAATAAGTTGATATGCATTCATTACTTGAGTAAAAAGGATTATATTTCTCAAAGTGGAAAAGGTATTACGCTTTGCTCATTTTGTAGGAATTAAGTGATATTTGTAGCATTTTGGCGACAATTGAGCATTGCGTGTAAAGGACCGCCAATAATCGAGCTAATGTGGGATGTTTGGAGTTGAATCGAGAAGAAGTTAGACGAACCGGGCGAGAAATAGAAAGAAACGAACAAGACTTAGTCTTTGAAGATGTGCGTATGGGTCTGCGGCATCCGTAGCACGACTCGTGCGCCATAGCCAAAGGAGAATCACTACGGCCCGATGCACGTGGAGCGCACGGCCCGTGGGTCCCTTGAGTGAATGAATGATCCTACAACACCCGCATGTGCAAGTCGTGCGTGAGGCGCACGACTGCAAGGCCTCAGGCGAGAAAAAGAAGTTTGACTGATTCTAATTAGGGGTTTTGACCCAATGGGAGTATAAAAGAGAGGAGGCGGTCCCAAACAAAGGGACACGATTTTTGCCCTAGAAAGCGAGAAAAGAGAAACCTTCTACCGGAGGATTCGTGAGATTGATCGAGGTCGCAACCACACGCTTAAGGATTGAAGATAGATCGAGAGATCATCGACATCCCCGAGTTTGCTCATTCCATAGTATCGTTTATTTTCGATTAGTTAGATATGAATTTGAATAATTTGTCTATGAATTATTTATTTCCCATGTCTGGCTAAACATCTTGTGATTCCCGGGTTTGGGATTAGGTTAATGGATACTTTTGTTTGATGTTTAATTACAATTGAAGTTATTATTTTCAAACCCTATTCGAGTACTCTATTTTATTTCTTGTTTTATCAAAAGGCATTTGGTTTAAATTGTTTTGATGTATTGATTCATAATTCGAGAGATGAGTTTCAATACTAGATCTTTGAGTACTTGACATGAATATTTGCAAGATTGAGAAGTCTGTGAATATTTGTAAGGATTTATAATCTTTTGTGCTTTTGGGAGTTTGATATCTTATGTTGAGTAGAGATGAAGCATAGATAATCCAATCAACATTTTTACATACATCTCGAGAGAGAGGGTAAAATACTTTCGTGATTGTCTTATAGGAAGAATAATAATAACTTTGGTTGTGATTAATCCGATAACAAAAGGGGATATAAACTAAAACCATAACCCATGAATCCATTCATCTCCTTGATCTTTCAATCAACTCTTATTCTCGTCTTTTTATGATAAAGTATTGTCTAGCTTTTACAAAACCAATCATTCAATTTCGATCGCCTAGATAAAAATATGACTATTACAATCTCAATACTTAGTACATTAATTTATTAGTCTCTATGGATTCGACCTTGCTAACTCTATTCTATAAACTACACCGTACACTTACGGTGAAGCTAAAAATAAGGCGAACAACGACTTGTATCGACTTACCCAATTGTCAGGATATAGCAAAAATTATACCATTATCCACCATTTCAAGATTTCTTTCTTAACGACCTCTTGCATAATTGGGTTAAGTCACGTTGATGTTGCACATAAGGTTTACAATCATCTTCCATTCTTATTTTATGCATGCAAATCAAGGGCTTATACCTTTTAAATCGAAATTGACCATCCAATCACGCTTTATGTTCCATTAAGACATGCAGAGTTTTTCTAATTGATTTTCAGAAGAGAACAGAAACTATTATCGATAGGTCTCATTGTCTCCTAAGAATGCATATTTGAGATGGTAAAGGGAGAGGTTTATGTTCGAGACCCATGGAGTTCATTTTTCGGATTTTCAACCGAAAAGATGTGTCGTGATCGGGTTGTGTGAGACCACACGACCGCTTGAATTTAGGTTGTTGATGTCTTGTCGCACGGTCCTGGCCGCAGAGTCACACCACCGCATCGGGGTTTCCGATTTCAGCGCACCGCACGGCCCGACTGCATATCCACGCGCGTGTGCATCTGGAGATATGCATGCACGTGACGCTCGTGTGTCTTCACGTGGGCGTGTAAAGTGGGTTGTCGATCGCATTTTCGAATTTTCTCATCCGTCAATCTAAAGGCAAACACAAAATCGATAACATCATTGTTAGTAATATCCAAACACATACATTGGGATTCCATTGAGTGAGTTAAGCACCATTCCAATGCGTCTTTCATCACAACCTGTTTAAAATCACTTCCATGCACGGGTTAGTACATCAATCATGTTGCAATGTTCGACATTTTCATGAAATTGCATAGCCTTGTAAATTGAAAATAATATGTGTTCATCATTTACTCGCAATGTTAATTCATCTTTTTGCACATCGATAAGTTGCTCTACATGTGGCCAAGAATGGTCTTTCTAGAATCAATGGGACCTATCGGTCCTCTTCCATCTCTAACACAACAAAGTCTCATTGGGAAGATGAACTTGTCTACCTTGACAAACATGTCTTCGATCACTCCTTTTGGATATGTTAGTTAGCGATCCGCTAATTGTAGGGTGATTGTCGTAGTTTTACTCGCCTAGTCCCAATTTTCAAATATTGATAACGGCATCAAGTTAATGCTTGCACCTAGGTCGCATAGTGCTTTATCAAAGGTTGTTCCCCCAATTATGCTTGGGATCGTGAAACTTCTCGGGATCTCATGCTTTTGAGGTAACTTCCATGAATAATTGCGTACACTCCTCCTGTTAGTTTAACCGCTTTCGATTTCGAATTTTTCTTTTCTTTGCAATGATATCTTTAAGAAATTTTGCATAGTTTGGCATTTGTTCAAGTGCATCCGCAAAAGGTATATTAACTTGAAATTTCTTAAAGATTTTTAAATTTGAGATATTGGTCATCTAATTTCTTTTTTTTTGAAACCTTTGTGGAATGGGATAGGTACCTCGCTTCTGCGACTTCTGAAGAAGATTTTACCTTTTCTCGTTTCCATGAGGGGTGGTGCTACTTCTTCTTCCGTGGTCTCCGCTTTGATTGCATCTTTTTCTTGATCAATTGGCATCTTTGGACCTTCATAACTTTTTCACTCTGCCGACTCGCATTTTAATGGTTTGGAACTATTCTCCGGTGTTTGTCTTTTCGCTTTTGGGAGTTTGCCTTTTTGGTGTTGGCCATGTATTGATGTAGCTATCTCCGCCCACTGCTTTTTCCAAAGATTTCAATCTATCATTCATGTTAGTTTTTAATTGAGTTACCCGATCTCGATTCTATCCATCTTAGCTTCATCTTGATTTAGGCTCGAGTTTCTCCGATGAATGAAGTAGCATTTCTTCTAGTGGATGGTTTTGGTTCCTTTGGTAGCCCTAGATTGTAGTGAGGTTGTGTCTTATTATTTCTAGTAGTAGTTGTACCCTTGCTACCCTACAAAATTTGCTTCTTCCACAATTGCGTTACATCCCTTCAATTTAAACTGCATCGTATCCGATTTCATACTTAGTATGGATATTTGTTCTGTTAGTATGGCGATTCTATCCTCATCCCGAATTTATGTGACATGTCTATTTTCGGATGGCCATTGGTAATCGTTGTTCGCCATCTCCTCTAGTAACTCTAGTGCCTCTTCGTGATATTTCCCTATTAGTGCGCTCCAGATGCATCATCTATAATTGTTCTTGTGTTACCACTCAAACCATTATAAAGCATCAACCTCGTATGTAGTCTGATATCCGTGATGATGGCATTTCCTTAGCAACTCCCAAATCTATACCATGCTTCATATAACGGCTCGCATCTAATTGCCTAAATCGGTGATTTTAGATTTCAATTGCAGCGTCTTCTTTTGGGAGGAAAGTATTTTTAGAAACCGTTGATTTAGTTCCCGCCAATTTGCGGCCGTGGTGTTAAAGAGCATAACCATCCCTTAGCCTTATCGCGAGAGAAAATGTGAAAATGCGGCATCGAATGATATCCTCTTTAAACACCATTCATCTTAATAAAGATCACAAATTTCTAGAAAGTGCGCTAGATGCGCATTGGATCATCAACGGCTCTATTTCCCAAATTGGTTTTGTGACACCATCCGGATCAATGATGGTTTTAGTTAAAAATTGTTTGCATTGATCGCGACGGGCCACACCCCCATAAGTTTGGCTCACCTTGGGAAAGTAGTCCTTAATCGCTTCTTCGGGTTTCCACAATTCCGCCCCGATGCTAGGTCTCTGGTGGGCGCTCCTCATTGTTTCGCTTCATAACGCTCGATTGGTCCCATTCCGCCATCGCTTTCGCTCTTTTCCTTAGTTGCTTAGTTGTCTTTTCAATTTCCAAATCAGTGGGAATCGGGAATCGGGTTGATCTGGGAAAGCGTGATCATGCACTATCCGCACTAAACAAAAACAATGTTAAAATCGAACCAAAAAAATCAAAAAAGAAGAAAAAGAAAATATTCACAAAAATATTTTAATTAAGATTGAACTACTTATTACTATATCTAAGTAGAATCTAATCAATCCTTCGGCAACGGCGCCAAAAACTTGTTCGCCAAAAATTATTTTGTTCATAGAACTGCAAGTGTACAGTGTAATTTATAGGATAATGGCAAGCAAGGTCGTATTCTCAGGATTGAAGCTCAAACACTTAGGCTATAATAACATCGTATTCCAATTTTATTGAAACGACCGAAAATTAAGTTTATTTAATCCTAAAATCGAAAATTAAAGAAAGAAATTAAAATAAATTTGTGAACCCCACAAGTACTTTCAACATCTTTAGGAGAAACCTTAGGCATATAATCTCAACATGCTTCTTCAATATTAAATGCGAATAAAGTTTTAAAACCAATTCATGCAATTCTATGGGTTCAAATTCCTAATATCATTTACTCCCCTTCCGGGGTGGTGCGTAAACAGTTGATTAATAACAATTGTAGTCCTCCCAGATCGTTATAATTTTATTAACTCCAAAAAGATTTGTGAATTGAATAACTCCCCCACAAACACGTCTGTACACATGTTTCATGTCTGAATTCAATTTTCGTCTTACTAGAACTCACCTCCTTGGATTATGGACTAGAAGTATGACATGCAAATTATCGCCAAATAAAAAGCAATTATAAATAAGCACTCGAATTCATAAAATAGAACGATGAAGCAATTTAGAAAAAAAGTAATCATATTTAATACAAATCCACAGTTTCGATTATGCCCTAAGATCCGAAAAATATGCCAAACATTGATTACAAACTCATAGACAAATTCGAATCAACATTAAGACATCAATTAACATACATAAGAATTCTTAGATATAGAAAGAAAACCCTTCAGATGGATTCTCCTCCTCCAAGCCTCGGCTCTTGTGCTCCCTAGATCAAAGCCTTGTGTGTTCTTCGCGACCTAGCCTTTTGCTCTCGAAGCTCTTCGGTTCTTCGGTTCCTATTTTATTCGATGTGTTTTTGTTGTATGAAGCGATGATTTTTCGTGCAATACTTGGTACCCTTTTATAGATGCTTGAAGAGATCAATTGTAGAGTTGTATCGTGAAAAGAACTTCAAAAACATGTGAAATAGAGTCCCACATGGTCTAGCCGTGTGGGTCTACACGGCGTGTGGCATTGGCGAGCTCCTTTGTCGCACGGGTAGGCATGTCGCACGGTTTGTGGTACGGTTGCTGAATCAAGTCCACACGGGCGTGTGAGGTCACACGGTCCGACTGTGTGGACTCGCTCCGGCCTCTATTTTCTTCCTTTCTTCCATACTCGTGCCATTTTCCTAATGCAAGTCCACACGGCCGTGTGAGGCTAAACGGTTTGACCATGGACCGCTTTTGCCCCCTTTTCCGTTGTTTTGATCTTTCTTTGCATTCGACAATCTTGTTTGGGCATCCCTACATCGATATTTCTTCATTTTAAGCTCTGTTTCCTACAATAATTACAAGAATACGCAATATCTTGTCCTTTAAAGGAAACCAAGTAAAAATATAGTAAATATGTGTGTAATTTATCAATTATATATCATTTTGCCTCAAATGCACGTATATTTTACACACATCGCATATGTCTATCGCAACTGCATTTTGTCCTCTGGCCACATTGGCTTGTTGTAGGTTGCCACTGATTACCCTTTTTGGGTGTCGGCAATCATTGGCCATGTGGTCGGTTTGCCTAAGCGATTGTAGCAATTCCCCTTGAATTTCTTGTCCCTTCACCTTGTCTTTTCCGAATGCTTTCGCTTTCTTGCTAGTGCTCGATTCAAGATGATTTTCCTTTGTCTCGATTCTTGATTTATTGACTTCACTTTGAATTTTTGGTTGTCTTCCTCATTCTGAGTCTGAACTATAGATCCTCAAGTCCCATTTCTTTGCACTTGTTCTTGAGGTAGTTCTAAAATCCTTCTACAATAGTGAGAATTCTTTGATTATCGCAACCACTTGGAAAGACTTGTTCTTAATCATACCTTCGTACACCAAATCATGAAGTATGATTTGAATTTCTCGAACTCGTTGATCACCATTTTGGTGTCAACCATCTTAAAATCTAGAAATTTGCCGATAATAAATTTCTTGTGCATTTCAAGATCTTCCTGCTTTGTATTTCTTCTCCAAATAGTCCCACAATTCTTTAGACATTTTGAACGAACTATAGACATTATAGAGGAGTCATCTAGACCATTCAAAACATAATTCCAACAGAGAAAATCGATGTTATGCCAAACATCCACAACGATTCTCCATTGGTTGTCGAATTCTTCATCACCAATGGTAGGGGCCCTCCTTTAGAAAATGGCACACCTAGGATAGTGAGGTAAAAAGAGCATCTTTTGTTGACAAAGCAATTGAAGTCAACGCCGGAGAACTGGCCGATTTTTCACTCGTGAGCATGAGAAGTGCCATCGGTGTAAATGAAACGGATGCCGTCATCTTGAAAAGAAAAAGAAGATTTTGTCTTGCGATTGTTGAACGTGGTTTAATGTTTATAAGATGTGGCTAAAGTTTTTGAAAAACAAGAGAGGATTAAGTCGAGGCTTGTATTTAATGAAGTCTCCGCAGAAGATGAAATTGCACATATACGTAGTGCTTACGGTTTCGCCTCGTCCGTAAGTTACTACGATTTTACCGTTTAACTTAGCAACACTTGCAAAAGTAAAAATATAGTGAACTAAAGTGTATAAGGCTTTAAGCTTTGGAGGAAATGATATCAATATGATGTAATGCAATGACTCGATTTTTAGTCCGATTATTTCACCAGCATTTTATCCGTAGGGGGCCTTGTATTTATAGGCATCAAGGTGGCCGTTGGAAATGATATGTCTTTTGGTTCGAAAAAGATATGTCTATAGCTAAATAATGCACTGGTTGCTCGAACATGTGCACCGCTCGTGACAAGGCGCATCTACGCACACCGCGTCCGTCCGCCTAATTATGCTCACTGGGCCCGCAGCAGTGGCGCCGCAGAATGGTGTGCGCATGCGAATGCTAGCTTCGCAGGCGTGCAATGCGCACACCCGCGCTCTGCGCATACCGTGCATCCGCACACCACCCATTTGTTGGAAAACATTAATTATTTAATTAAACATAATTAATTAATTTTAAAGGATTTTAAATAAATTTGGTCCAAAGAGTATAAGCGGCCTTGAAGCCCAAGTCCAAGCCTAGCCCGGGGACTATGACTGAACCGACCGAGCAAGCGAGTCGAGCCGCCCTGTGGTCCGGGCAAGCGGCAGGCGCAAGGCCAGTGTGTGTTTTGAACCAAACCGACGAGCATGTATGTCCTCACCCTTTAAAAACTTTGGTGCCCGGGAGAGGCCAAACCCAATTGTCCAACTTGGAATTTATAAATTGAGCAAACTTTGGCTTTCTACTCTATGTGGGATGTATCATTTCTCCTCCCATATTTTCTATTTTCCATACCAATTTCTAGTTTAAAGTGGTTAATTATTAGCATTAATTTCTCTTTCACCAAGAATTAGTTTTGAGAAATTCCAAATGCAAATCTCATCTACTCACTTAGTAGAATTTTTAAAAATAATTTAATTTCTTTTTTCACTAATGGGATTCAATTAAATATATGGTCCAAAATGGGTCAACACCCAATTTCTACACAAATTCCAACAATCCCCACATTAATGGAATTAATGCATGCGTGTATGCAAATTCACTTGAAAGCCTCTTGAGAAAGCTTAATTGCATCTGGATAAGTAGCTTGTGGCATTGAACTTTCTTAGTAAAATACTATCAAGTTACTAGCTTCTTAGTGACGCGATGTCTTGAACTACTCACCGCTTGTGTAAACCGAGACAATAAAAAAGATTTACACAATAACAATTCTAACACTTGTTGTTATCACGCGTTGTGTCCATTTCACCATGGACTATATCTTAGATTCTAAGTGTTTTTTTGAAGCGGCCATTAGTTCTCACTTATATAAGTGATCTCCTATTGAAGAGTATCCCGCCATACTCCACATTTCGGTATATGAATCATTAAAAGTCTTAAACTTAACCTCACCATATTCAACAGTTTTTTTGTTTCACTTGGAAGTTTTGGGAATGAGCTAAAGAACATTCATAATTTAGTTGTCCCATTGAACCAAGGTCTTGGGATCTCCAATACACAAGGTCAAGTTACCGCTATGAACATTCTTTATTTTGTGGATTTTAAACCCATTCTCCTTAACAATTTATACAATCGATCTTGATTTATTCTTCATGTTTGATCCGCAAGGATTTCCTATGACTTCACGTAGTCAACCAAAATAACCCCATTCGAAATTATTTGTTTAATGGTATTGTGTCTTCGATTTAATATATCTAGACCTACCATTGTACATACTACTTTGTGCCCTTCCAATTGCGGATTAACTATCACAATTTATCAAAACAAAAGAGGCACCGACTTATTCAAATGAGGAATATCCTAAGAAGTTTTTTTTGCTTCGCCTCCAATTTTATCTAAAGCGGCGAACTCGTATTCCATCGTGGATCGAGCTATGCACGCTCGCCTTAGAAGACTTCCATGATACCGCTCCTCCCGCACAAAAACATATCCACTTGTGGACTTGAGTCTTTTTGTGTCCGATATCCAATGGCATCATATATTTTTCTAATATCGTTTGATATCTCGTGATAAAATATTTCATAGTTCATGGTATACTTTAAGTATCTAAGTACTCTTGTCACGGTTTTCTAGTGATCCTTACTGGATTACTTGTGAACCTACTTACCTTACTCACCGAATATGCAATGGCCGGACGGTACAATTTGTTAAGTACATCGGGACCGCCAATTATTTTTGCATATTCCAGTCTGAGAAACAAGTTCTCCTCTATTCTTGGCAAAGTGTAGACTTATATCTACAAATTGTCTTAGTTAGAGGACTATCAAAAGCATTAAACTTTCTAAGTGTGTTTTCGATATAATGGGATTGTGACAAGACAATTCCATATGAAGTTCTAGATACTTTAATCCCTAACATAACATCAAATAATACCATATCTTTCACGTCAAAGTTCTTCTTTAACATGTTCTTAGTATTCATTATTAAATCAGACTATTTCCCATAATCAACATATCATCTAAATAAAGGCATACTATGACGTAATCATTTGTAGTACCTTTAATGTAGACACACTTGTCACATTTATTGATCTTGAAACCATTTGACTTTATAGTCGAGTCAAACTTTTCATGCCATTGCTTAGGTGCTTATTTTAGTCCATAAAGTCACTTATTAAGTTTCCTCACCTTTCGCTTCTTGACCCGTGCAATGAATCCCGGTTGTTCCATATAAATCTTTCTTCCACCACCATTCAAGAATGCGCCTTCACGTCCATTTGATGTATCTCAATGTTATGCAAAGTCGCAATAGCAATAAGAATATGAATGGACGTGATCTCGTAATAGGAGAAATATGTATCAAAACATCATATCCTCCTTTTAAGGATCCGCTGCATCCCAAAGGTTTGCAACCCGGTGGGAGATCAAACCAACTCCCAAGTGTTATTTTGCATGATGAAATTTATTTCATTATTGATAGCTTCTTTCCACAGAGAGCTCGACTGATAATACTTCTTAAATAGTTCTGGTTTGTTTTCTAACATATAAGTTAGAAAATCAGACTAAAAAGACTTAGCTTACTTTTATATTTTTATTGCGTCTCGTTCATCTTCATCATCACTTTGAAGTAACCTTGCGCTCATAAGTTCGCTTATTCAAATTTCTTCTTTCCTTTCTTTTATTCGAAAGATATTCTTGAAGAATACAATATTCCTCGATTCAAATATAATTCCTTCCATTTAAATCAAGAATTTGACTTGTGCACTAAAAATCGATATGTACAACTATTGATAGTGTATCTAATGAAAACACAATCTACCATCTTTGACCGATTCTAATTTGTTTAAAGCTTTTGGTACTTTGGCTTTAGCCAAACACCCACACACTTTGAGGTATTTATATGATGGTTTACATTCTTTCCATAACTCATATGGAGTTTCAATTTTACCTTGTGTGATATTATTAAGAATGTAGTTTGCGTAAAGTATGGCTTCCCCCACAAGTTTTCGGGGTAAGCCGTTTAACTTATCAACATCGCATTCATCATCTCCTTAAGAGTTCGATTTTTGCTCGCTACAACATTTGATCGAGGTAAGTAGGGAGTCGTCATTTGATGGATTATACCCGCCTGAGCGTAATTTTAAAATGGAGCAACATACTCTCCGCCTCTATCATCAATCATTTTAATTTTCAAATTGCTTTGATTTTCAACTTCATTTTTATAAGTTTTAAAAGCTACTAAAGCTTCATCTTTGCTTCTCAAAAGATATGTATAGCAATATCTTGTGCAATCACAATAAATGTTATAAAGTACTTTTTCCTCCTCGAGTTTGCAGACAAGTTTTAAATCAAACATAACTGTGTGAATTAACTGAGTGGTTTGGTACTTCTCGCTACTAAATGAAACGCGCTCAACCAATCGCTTTTAAACGTATTAAATCCAGATTCATTAACCTTTGATTATGTTGAATTTTACGTGTCCTAATCTTTCATGCCATAAATTAGAACAATCCAACATGTAATCGAATAACGTTTTTATTCTTCGCTCGCGAAAAAAAATACATTACATACATTTTAAAGAGTCCTTTATCAAGGTAGCCTCACACGTAAACTTACCATTCTTGGTCATTACAAACTTTTCGACTCAAAACACTAGTTTAAATGGGCCTTACTAAGCAAAGGACCAAAACCAAGTTCTTGCGGATATCCGTGACATACAACACATCCACAAGCGTAAGCTCCTTTCCCCGGAAGTCACTTGAGCACAACCTTTCCAAGCTCCATGGTTTTGTAAGTCAAGAGTTTCCCATGGAAAGCTTCCTTCCATTTATCGAAGTGTAGGATGAGAATATCTCATTGTCGGCACAAATGTGACAGTAGCCCTTATCTATCCACCACACCTCGTGGGGTTATCCACCATATTGGCTTCAAACACAATGGAGGTAAGAATGAGCTCCGATATGTCTATCTAATGTGACTTATCCCCGGTCACATGGCTTGTTGTTGGTTTCAATTTGATTATCCTTTTCTGTGTCGGTAATCCTGGCCATGTGGTTTGGTTTGCCAAAGTTGTAGCAATTCTCCTCGAATTACTCGCCTTCCTTGTCTTTCTCAAATGTTTTTGCTTTCATGCTAGTGCTCGATTCAAGAAGATTAGCCTTGGCCTCCATTCCGCATTTACTAGACTTCACTGGATTTGCGCTTTGTGCTTGAGGTAGTTCTAAAATCCTTCCATAATTGTGGCAATTTTTCGATTAATGCAAAATGACTTGAAAGACTCATTCAAAATCATCCCTTCGCACACCAAGTCGCGAAGTATGATCCTAATTGTTTGAACTTGACTTCCATCACCGCTTTCGTGTCAACTATCTTTAAAATCCGCAAATTTGCCGACAAAGAAATTTCTTTATGCGCCGCAAGATCTTCCGACATTTGTATTTCTTCTCCAAAGAGTCCCAATAACTTTGGACGCTTAACAATTTAACTAGACGTTATGCAGGTGTCGTCTAGCCCCGCTCTCAAACTCGTTCCGGATAGAGAAAATCATTGTTATGCCAAGCATCCATAGCGATCCTCGCTTGGTTGTCTCGATTTCTTCATCGCCAACTGTAGGGGGTCCTTCTTCAAAATGGGACAAACCTAAAGATAGTGAGGTAAGAGGCATCTTCTCGCTGCTGCTTGAAGACAACAATTGAGAACTCCGGTTTTTCGCCAAAGAGGGACTGGCAATGCTATTGAGTAAATGAAATGGATGCCATCTTCATGAAAATAGAAAAAGAAGATTACGCCTTGCAATTGTTGAATGGGTGGTTTATCACATAAGATGTGGCTATGTTTGAAAAATAGGAAGCAACATGCAATTGAAACGGGCATAATG